>QLOD02000030.1:6334006-6353832 GCA_003260245.2 Sideroxylon spinosum | reverse complement strand
CTTTTCTTTTCTCTTTTTTTTTTTTAAAGAAATTCGTGTTAATGTTCATTCTCATAATTTCATTAATGTTGGTCTATCTAGGTGAAAGACCGAGATTTGTGTGATTTTACATGCCACGGTTCTTTTTAATTTTACTAAAAATTATAATTTACACCATCCCAGTTTACATAATGACGGATCCAAGGGGGGATTGAGGGGGTGGCCCCCCCAAGCTTCAAAAAATATCCTTAAAGATTTGGTGTAATTTTAGCAAAAATTCTGAATACTCCTTTAGGCTTGTTCCTCAAATTTTTTTCAAAACTACTAATAGACCCCTTGTCCATAATTTTTTAACCTCACCCCTTCAAGATTCAAATCTTGTACCCGTCACCATTAGAGGGTCAAGTATGGTGCATTGTGTCATTGACATTCTTAATAAACAATGGAGCTGCCTTTTTGAGCATAGAAGGCATTGATAATCACTTCTATTTGTCATATGGATGTTGCCGTTAATTAGTCGGTAATTGGTCCTTACCATTTTGTACAAAAAGGAGGTCAAGTTTACTACGTTTTTGCTGCACAAGGTATTGGTTTTTATATTTCTCTTTTCATTCGTTATTTATTTTATCCACTATTCCCCCTTTCTTCCCCCCTTAAAAAGAAAAAAGAAAAAATAATCTTGTTTATCCATTGTTTTTTTTTATTGATAAGTAAAATAGATTAGCCACCCAAATATATAATTCTACTAGAGGAACTATTCATGGAAACAACTTAAACCACCACATATTCAACAAATGATTAAAAGCTATGTTGAGTCGAATTCCCCCAAATTACAAAAATCCATCTTTTATATCCCTTGTTTTTTTATTAATGACGTGTCGAAAAGGAATTGATGCTGCTTTATTTAACTTGTATGTCGATTGCTCTTTGAGGTCTTTGTGTAAATCTCCTCATTGCTTCAAATTGTTCTTCGATGGTTTGAGATTTTTGACCATATGTTTTTTTAATTGTTTGCTAGGGCGGTTGAGGAGATCGGGTTGAAAACAATGGAACGCTCTTCAATATTAATGCCTGTCTTATTGACATCATTAAAAGATAATGATTCTGCTGTTGCAAGACAATCCATTGTTAGTGGCAAAAATATTTTTTGCAGCGTTTTGGAGGAATTGACATTTCAGGTTTCTCTCACTATTCCCCATTGAACATGCACTTTCCAAAATTTTGAATGCACATTTGCTTTCTAGATTTTTCCCTAGGAAAGGTAGCATTTGGGTTTTTCTTGAGATGATGTTATTATGACACTCCAACTTATGGTTACGTAATCAAGCCATGAGTTAAAAAATTTCTTTGTCAGTTTTGGATTCGTGAAGTTCATGGGTTATGAATTAGAAATTATGCTTGGTGATGATGGAGGCAGTAGAGGAGGGGGAAAAAAAGGAAACAAAAACAGAAAAAAATGGCTTCTCTAAATGGCCATGTGCTGTATATTTTATTAACCATTGCAGTATAAATTTATTTTTCTCCAGTACATGAATTTGGTGCTCCTTTCTCTTCTGTTCGTTTGAACTTACAAGTAACAAGCCATATATTGAATTTTGATTAATTTTATTGCCATTTTAGTTTTCTACAATTCTGATTTGCGAAATTATTGGTTGGTAATTATTTGACTGTATCCACACTGTGAAACTGTATTTTGAAAAATTGTAGTTTCGGCGGCATGGTATAGTTGAGAGGTGGCTTGAGGAGCTTTGGACATGGATGATTAAGTTCAAGGATGCAGTCTTTGGCATTCTGTGGGAGGTATGTTCTATTTTGCTCGTCTCTTCCTAGATTCGATGTTGCCTGAAGAATTTAAATTTTCATCTAAATGGTTGATAACTGCGATAGCTGCAATAAATGTAAGACGCTTACCTGGATTGATCATTCATTTCCTTTTTCAATAGAATACCTATCCTCAATCTTCAGAGGATGGTTTTTTTGGGTCACTTTGGGTTGAGCATCGATAGTCTTGTTAATGGACTTCATTTATATATGCAATTTCTTATTTAAAACTTTGTCAACAACTGTTGGATTCATGATTTGGCTCTGTAAGTATTTGATGGAGTTGCAGAGTGAACCAAGTATTCAGTTTTGATTTATTTGGGAAGGGCGGATCAAGATTGTTATAGGAGTGGCCAATTATCCATTATTTATCCTTTGGTATTTGGAGGTGCTTTAGAAGATATTTGCTAAAAATCTGTTATTAATCTTGTGAATGACAAATGATTTGCTTTTTTTGGGTTGTTCAGGGCTCTCCACAGTATTTTGGGTAGCTTGCCTGTACTTTTTTTTCCCACACATTCTTATTGATTTGGTAATTGGGAGCATGCAATACTATTTTGCCCTGGTGAAATCTATTATATGATACTTGAGGTTAAAATTGTTCAGGATAAAGACTGCTACTGAAATTTGAGTATAGCTTCTGCATTTGTATCCAAGTTCATTCTCATTTGTTGTTTATGCGGTTGCGTTCTGGCCGAAGGGAAATACCAATACCCATATCTCAGATAACTGGTCATTCAGATTTTGAAATACACAGCTAACATGAACTTTGCTTTGACTTGATGTTTTTAGGCTGGTCCTGTTGGTGTGAAGCTGCTGGCTTTGAAATTCTTGGAGACACATGTTTTACTATTTACGTCAGACACCAATGATTCTGAAAATCCTGCCGAGGAAGGTATTGCAGTTAACCATCGAATGGCCTAGGAGTTTGAGTGCGGATCGTATGAATTGTGTCAAGCTGCATTTAGCTTGTTTATCTAATTCCTTCTCTTATGGGCCTTGATAATTGAGAAGCTGAATTTCATTGAAATATTGTTTTTGCATGTAGCTGTTTCAGGAAATGGACGACCTTTTAACATTTCATGGCTGTTTGGTGGCCACCCTGTGCTGGATCCAGTTGCACTCACTTCAGAAGCAAATAGATCTATTGGCATTCTACTGGATTTGTTGAGGTCAGCCAGTAGTCTGCCTGGACCGTTGACAATATCTGTTGTTCATTGGTGAGTTTTCACTGAACATCCATTTGCTGCTGCCGCTGCTGCTTCTTCTTCATTTTCTTTTTAATTGCGTGTTCATAATTTTGTAGGTCTATTTTCTGTATTGCAACTGTGATAAATAAATTTTCTTTCTTTTATTTTTAACAAATAAAGCAAACAAACCACTAATGGGCTTTTGTTGAAAAGAGTGGTCTGCTGAGTAAGTAGAAGTCAACTGATATGAAATTTATTGGAGTACTATAATATTAGAGAAAAAAGAATAATTGTGATTGGTAGTTGAATTAATTTTTATGCAAATAAGTACTCTTTCAGGGAAAAGGGATTGAGAAACTAGGTGGAATATAGTTTGAGTCAAAGGTGCCAGAAGGATGCAGAATTGCAAGTAAAATAAAAGTGTGAAGTAATGTGGGTTGTGTTTTTATTGATTGCCACAGAGGAAATGCATTTTGTATAGAGGAGATTGGAGGTAATGGATTTGTAGTGTAGCTGACCTCCGACCTCCCCACCACCACCACACATGCGCACTACAATATTTCGAGTAAATCTACCTTGTAAGGGTAAACTAGGTTGGCAGTATCAATTTAATACTAATGTGGGATGCTTTTTGAAGTGTGAGGTTTTCCAAACATGAAAATCACATGCGCAAAACAATAAAATTGTATATATGTGTGCGTCGTATGTGTTTGTAGTATTAATTCACTTGGTACACTTGTATCACTATAGCAGCTTGAGTTATGTATTTTTATGTCGTTGGCTGATTCCTTTGTTATTATTATTAGTTTTTTGATGAGCAAGACATTGTATTAAAAGTACAATGAGGATGCAAAAATCAAGTAAGGAAATGTATTTTTGGCCTGTCTGATGCATTTTTTTGTTTGCCATTGGATGACCTTGTTTTAAAGTAAGAGAAAATTTACTAAAGTTGCCAAAAGGAGTGCAGCATTTATCTATACCGGGCAGATACAAAAATCTAGTCTCATTCCCGGGCATGCTAATAATAATCAGTTGGATGGTTTGTGTCATTTTTTTTCCATGATGCTTTCTGCTGCTGTGTTGCTATTGTTGTGTGTGTTCCATTCAAGCTTTTCCTGACTTGAGTGTGTAACATCATGCTGATTGGTACTGTGACATTATCCTACTTTCTTTCTTTGCCTGAAGGTATTGTATGTACACTACGAATATGGATAATGAGATTAGTGTCTGTACTTGTAGCTGATGATGCTAGATGTCTTCGTATCTATAGAGGTCTTAAAATTTTTACATGTATATAGATTACAAGCTGTTTTAACCTCAGTTTCTCTAATTTTTTTGAAAGTTTTGGAGGGATCACTAAAGCTTTTGGAAACTTGTTGTAGTGCAAGCTCAACTGCTTGCTTGTGGTATTATTGCAGCATGCTGACCAGGTCTTTTGTGCGGAATTAAATGGCATTTCGGACATAAGCTTGGGACTGCTGAATTGGTTGTTCAGATAAGGGGAGACTGGAGAACTGATGCCAACGCATCTGCCAGTGATAGGTGTGATAAAAAGATGGATACAATGGTCATTTCATGCGATGAGAAAAACTGTTGGCCAAGCAATGCAGTTTATGCAATGTGAACTGTTTGAGAGACCATTTATGTCACTGTTGTGTGGTATCTCCAACTGATGTGCATACAGTTGTAGCATTCAAGTTCTGTTGAAAATGTATTTATTGATTTTGTGACCATTGATACACATTCAATACTGGCAATAATCAAAGTTTTTGGAAAGGGCATTGCCCAATTATTCAAACGCTACTTCCTTTTTCTTGGGTCATAAATCTATTTTTCCGTGATATTGTTTGAATGTTGCATTTTCAGGATGGATTCCAATCTTCTTAGCTTCATTTTAATCATTAGTTCTCAGACAATGCACTTTGTTGGCTGTTCCTCTTGGTTTACTATTTAGCTTGAGAAAGGAAATGCTTTTTGGAGATTGTGTTTAGCTTCTTTCTAGTTAAGTTGCTGAAGTTGCTTTCCAGTGGATAATAAACTTTATTGTGTTTTCCTCCATCAGCTTGGTACAACACAATTTCTCATGGATAATAACATAAATCAGTTTCAACAAATTGTTTTCCGACTTTACATTAAGAAAACTAACCTTTTACCAAAGAAGTGCATCCCAGTGGTTCACAAATATTTGTAATACATAGCCATGCTTACGGGAGTTGTGAATTTGGGTGATTTGAAGACACAATTTCCAAATGATTGTGTGCTTTGATTGACCCATTGCTACTCTTATATTCAGCTTTGACAATCCTTTGAATGCCTATGAAATTGAAACTGAGATCACAGCTGCTATTTACAGCAGCTATTTCATATGAGATTTTAATTTTAGGTTGAATAAATCATTATAATTGTTAGTCCATTATAATTCAAGCAGTATTTCATTAATAGAAATGTCTTTAGTGATGGTTTCATCATCATTATTATCCAGGTTTTATTCAGATCTATTTCAAGGTGCTGAGAACTGCATGTTCAAATGCAAATTCTAGAAAATGAAACGAAATGAAACATGTTGCAAGTGGATGGATATTTTATTTTAGGCCGGACCTTTAATGCAATGTAGTTAAAAACTGTAGCTTTGTGGACAGCATGCTGATGTACCTGCATACATAAAATGCTTTATTTTAAAAGAAATATGATGAGTAGAGAAAAATCATGGAAAATAGGAAATGATATTACATTTTGTATCTGAACTCTGAAGCATGGTTAAAAGGCTACCATTTTATTGAATTAGACGGTTTATGTGGTTCTCATTAATGCACAACCGGAATATGATTATGTTGGAGTGCGTGGTTTTTTGGGTGAGATAGAGGAAATAGATAAAATGGCATACTGTTACAGTGAATACAGAATCATTATTAATGATATGCTGGTGGGATTCTTTAAGGCATCCAAGGGTGTACCTTATACTTTTTTTTTGTTCATTCTTGGCAATTTTTTGTTCATTCTTCGCAATAGAAGCACTTACCAGAATGTAGTGTCAGGGCAGTTGGAGAAGGAGTCATCAAAGGATTCATAGTAGTCATAGGAGTGGGAGCATTTTTGGATCTCGCATCTTCTATTTGCTGATGACATTATTGTGTTTTATGGCACTGGGGCTCTCTAGCTTGGGCTTTTGAGGTGTATGCTATTATGTTTTGAGGCAATGTCTACATCAAGAGTGGATCTGGGTAAGTTAGAATTAATTTTAATTTTGGAGGTGTAGAAGGTGGAGAGGCTGTCAAGCATTTGGGGTTGTAAGATTGGCAAGTCGTCGTCTTCATACTTGGGGCTACCTCTGGGTGCAACTTTCACGGCCACCAAAGTATGGGATAGGGGTATTGATAAGTTCCAAAGGAAACTCTCAGGTTGGAAAAGGGGATATTTGTCAAAATGAGGTGGAGTTACCTTGATTAGAAGCATCCTTATCTAATTTGTTGATTTATTACTTAACACTGGTCAAGACGCCTGTTTTGGTTCAGAAGAAGTTGGTGAGAATTTAGAGGCTGTTGTTATGGGGGTGTGGGAGAGGAGTTTAAATATCACGTTAATTGGGATTTGGGGATTAGGAGATTTAACTTGCTGAATAAGTCCTCATGGGGAAATGTCTGTAGAGATTTGTGAGTGAAAGACGAGCCCTTTGGAGGCAGTTGATTGCAGTTAAGTTCGGGGTAAAAAATGGTGATTGGTTCACTGGGGTATCCAGAGCAGCGCATGGCACTAGGCTTTGGAAAGATTTCGGGAGAGGTTGGTGAGAATTTAGGAGTTGTGTGTCCTTTGTGGTGGGTAATGGTGTGATCGATCAACATTTGGAATGATCCTTGGTTGGAAGAGAGGTCTTGAAGAGAATTATAGCCTGACATTTATGAGATAGTAAAAGATAAAGAAGGGATGCTATCGGGCTTTTATCATAGGCAGGAAGGGGTTGTTGTTCCTGTATGGAATGTGGTGCTTAGGAGAAATGTTTTTGATTGGGAAGCTAATAGATTCACCAGGTTGATAATTGTCTTATATTCATTCAATATAGAAGAAGAGGACAGGCTGAATGGGAAGGCTTTCAAGTCTCGGGTTTTTAAGGTCCAATCCTATCATAAAGTGGAGGAGGACATAGGGGCTCCCTTAAGGTGGTTTTTTGTGTGGTGTGTGATTCATGGGAAAACACTCACATTGACAGTCTCAACAAGAGAGGTTTCTTGCTGGTGAATAGTTGATGCTTGTGTAAAAAGAAAAGGGGGGGGGGGACTTTGTATCACTTGCTCGTGCAGAGAAATATCGGCGTTGGCCTTCACCTGGCTTTGAATGTAATGGGCTTTCCTTGACGAGGTGAGACTTGCTTTTGAGTCGTGGTGGAGAGCGAGTGTTAGTAAAGCGTGTAGGAAAACCTAGTGACCCATACCTGTTTGCATCATGTGAGTTACCCAAAGGATAAGGAATAGGTGTTTCCATGATGACAAGACTTCTTTTTATAGAGCAAAGAATGTATTTTTTATTTTTTCACTTTTGTATTGCTGGTTAGTTAGGGAAAGTGTGCTAGATCTAAACAACTTCTTACTTTTTGTTTGAGAATATGTAGACTCGAGATGTCTTTTGCTTGTATAGCTTTTGTTTGGGCAACACCCTCTTGATGCTTTTTTATTACTATACATATTTTTCTATTTATCAGGAAAAAATTGGAATGTAATTATCCTAGTGCTTTGTCACGACCAATCTAAGTTGGTGATAGCTTAGGTAATAATACCAACTATATTTTGTGACATAGAGTGCTGGGTCATTAAGAAGCAACAATTTCATAAGATGTGTATAGAAAAAATGAGGATATTTATATGGATGTACGGTACAAGAAAAGAGAGGAAAATATTCAAAAGAAAGTTGAGGTGTTATTGATAGAAAAGTTGTTGTGATGAGGTTGGTTTAATTATGTCTAATGTAGACATAGGCATGCACTAGTACAGAAGAGTGTGTCAATCTAGGTAGAAGGGGTAAAGAAGACAAAAGCTAAGTCTAAGTTTACATGGAGAGGAGTTCTGATAAAAGAGCTGCTTTCATATAACCACATGGAAAACAATAGGGTAAAGAAGACAAAAGGTAGATCGAAGTTTACATGGATAGAAGTGATAAAAGAGCTACTTTCGTATAACCACACGGAAAACATAACTCAACAAATGGAGGTAAAAGATTATTCATGTAGTTGGGCCCAAGTAGGTGTGACTATGGCTTTGTTGAGTTGGATTCATAAACATCATTACCTTTATATTTATGTAATTTTATAATTTTTCGTTATCATGTTTTGTGTGTTGAATATAGTTATGTGGCAAAACGGTGGAAGAATTCTTCGTTCGTTGAACATGACTTTCATTAACTACCTTGTGTTGGTAATGTATGTTAACAATCAAGTGATAGTAAAGGTGGTGGTTTCACTTTTCAAGGTTGGAGGAGAGGATTCCAATAATGGCTAGAGATGATGAAAGATTCAGAGGATAGATTTTCCATTGTTCTCTCTCTCTCTCTCTCTCTCTCCCTATTTTTTTTTTGGCAAATTAAGGAGGCATTGATTGCATTCTAAAAGAGAAACTTTGGTGAGTCTGCTGTGTAAATTGGTTGTCTCATGAATAACCTTTTTGGTCAAAGCTCATAATCTATGATGACTTGGTGGAAAGTCCCTAGAAGTTGTTTTGTCAGTGGAAGGGCTTAAGTTCATTTATCTATTTTGTGACCGTTTCTGCTCCATTTCTTCTTTATGGTTTTGGATTGTAATTTGGTGAATGGATGTCATGTTCCAAGGTTAGTTTTGTGGTAGTTTCAGTTATAGGTTTTATCACCCCTAACCCTATGGCTGTCCTTGCAGCTGTCTATTAGTAGCCATGGGAGCACAAGAATGCAATTGTTGGTAGCTCTTTTAGTTTAAAAGGGAAAAATTCATTCTGTACAGTTTGTGAGACATCTCTATTGATATAGGATACGTATAAAATTTGTATTGGCATCATCAATCTTTATGAACTAGTCATATTTGTTTTTGTTCATCTTGTAGGGATATGCAATGGGCTACTTTTTTACGTTGATGAGAGTGAATCTGGTGTGGGAATTTAAGATCTTTGAGTTTCTGATAACTAAGAATTAGAACTGTGAAAACTTTGAAGTCATTGTTTGAATGAATTTTTAAGAATTAGAGTTCTTTCCAAAATTGGAAAGACATTTTGCGGTAATTTAATTTTAGTAATGGATTTCCATGGAAATTTCATTGTAGAGTAGATAACATTTTGAAAGAAGTGGTATTATCTGATGGTGAAAGTGATGTGGTGGTGGCAGAATTCACGAATGATTGTTGAAGGTGTTGTTAAGGTTAGCTCAGTATGACATTTGCAGAAAATCTTGGGTTGGTTGGCTGAATGATTTTGTGGTTATGTTGACTGTATGATGCTTTCGGGTAGTATAGGGTGGGGTTGGAGGCAATGTTACATCCTGCTTAGAATGATATTATAAGCAGTATATCACATCCTGCTTTGAATGATGTTATAGGCAGTAATAGTATCAATGGCATTGGCATACAAATCTTTGGAGGGGAATTGCAGGGAGAATTTCCATAGAGAAAGATCTTGGGGGCAGGAGTTCCCTCAAAAGTGGCATTCGCTTTGTGTTGTGTGGGGTGAGGGGGGATTCTTACGATCAAAACTCTTCAGAAGAGAGGGCATATTTCAGTCAACAGATGATGTTTGTGAAAAGAAAAAGGTAATTCCATGGATCACCTATTTATATGCTGCAAGTTGACGGCGGAATTGTGGAATTTGGTGCTAGCTAGCTTTGGAGTGCACTGTGTGAATGCGAGGGATGCAAAAAATTTCTCAGTAGCCTGGTGGGTATTAGGATCAATAGGCAAATGGTGGAGGTTTGGCGGGTAGCACCTTTTTGTTTATTTTGGTTAATATGAAAAGAACGCAACCAAACCTTTCAATACATGGAATGCCATTGCACAGATTAGAAAGTTCCATTTTTTTTTTTTTCCATCAACCCTATATATTTGGTTAAAGGGGGCATAGAGCCGTATACTTATCAAAAAAATAAAAGATAGCATCGTCAGCATCAGGGTGTTGACACGGTCAGTTGCTGTTGTGTCAGTTGTCCTTGGGGCATGATTGTGTTGGTAACCATGGGCTTTCAAAGGTAGTGGTTACTGAAATGTCAAGAGAGGTTATGGAGATGATGCAGGCCATATAGGAGCTTGCAGTAAACAAAAGGTTCTAGGAGGGTAGTGGGAATTGGTTGATGCATGGGGCAGTTACGGGTTGAAAGTTCCTAGTTGTGGTCATGGAACTTTGTGACAGTGGGAGCAATGTTGGCTTAGTGTCACAGTCATGGTGGTAATATTGGTCAGCAAGTTGGTTGTAGTAGAGCATTGTAAATGAAAATAATAGTACTAGTAATGCCATTAGCTCCCATGATTGTTTTGTTTGTTTGTCTTTTGCTTCCTCTTGGGAGATTTATACCTCCTCTGTTCTTATGTAGAAAGTTGGAAAGGTTAATTCCATCTTGATGCTTTTTGGAACTTGTGGGCTTTACGCGCTGAGCCCCTGAAGATGCATTGACATTATCAGATTATTAATCTCCTTGCCAGCCACACTATGTCCTCTTATGTTTTTTGGATGCATATGGTTTATAACTTATAGGATTAAGAGATGATTATTGAAAGCTTGTCTATGCTTCCTCGTCTACCATTTTAGGCATTGTAGCACTGTGTACCTCCTGTACCTTCTACCCAGAAGCTTTATCAAGATGGATTTTAGATGAGGCATCATGGAGATGCATGTTATTTTTGTCTATATATTATGCCGGTGCCATACTTTCTAACTTCTTGTTCAAATGAACACGAAAATTTAATGATGGGGCTTTTTTTTCTTGCTGTTCAGATCCGTGGGAAAATGCAATCAACCTTATGTAATCTTTACAAATTGAATTGTGGTTCAAAGGGAGCTATCAATAGGGGTTTTAATCCTGGCACTCTGTCAGGAGGGAAAGTGATTCAGCTAGCACTGTGCTGTAGTTTAATCACTCTGGAAAAAAACAATTAGAAATCCTTCCGCATGTTAAGAGATATGAGATTTTTAGGTAGTCAAGGATTATAATTGTCTTTTGGTCTGAGTCATTATTCTGGGAAGTTGGTGTTGAGCTTATTAACTAAATGGTAATTGAGATTTGCTGTAAGTTGGACACCTACATTCAAAATGCTTAATATTAGGAACAGTATATGTAGAGTAGATGGTGGGATTCTATATTCTACAGCCTCTTTGCCTGCTTTTGATGAGATAAAAAGTAGGATAGAGAACCTACGATGGGATTTCTTGTGTTTGTTTGGTTTTCTTTTTCCACTAAGTTAGATTAATATATATATTAACTGAGAAAATGTACAAAATATGCCAGGTCACACCCCAGCTCTGCCCTTGAAGAGACTCAAGGACAGACTATAGTCAAGAGACTATACAAAAGAATGCTCCATACAAGCCATTGCATCCTAAATCAGCTAAAACAATCTTTTGCCTAAATTTGTGTTTGTTTTGTTGTTCTCTGTTTCCTTTACCTCTGCTCCAATAGATCTTCTCATCCTTGATACTCATGTCTTTTCATGAATATGGTTCCGTTGCTATCAATGTACTAGTAAATAATAAAATTTGTAAAATCCAAAGCACTTCATACACTTATTTTGCGTACCCATTTTATTTTTTATTTCTTTTCCCTCATTATCCTAATGAACTTTTCTCCACTTTTTGTTGTTCATTAAAGTCTTCCAGTTGATATTGCTATTGCATCTTATTTCTTTTTGCTTTAAAACATTATTGACTTACTGTTCAAACAACTTGATATACATTGTTAGGCCCATTTCTTATTAGAACAATTGGTGACTTAACATGGTATCAAAGTTCTGATTCTAAGAGGTCTTGAGTTCGAATTGCATTATTTCCTGTTTATGTTGTGTATTTTGTTTGCTTGTGTTAATGCACTTTATTTGATTTGGTTCACTGGTCTCTACATGCGAATGGGGGAGAGGGGTGAGGGGGATTGGTAAAATAGTTTGATGTACATTGTTGGGCCTATTTCCTAATAGTTTAAGTTTTTTGTCAATTGATGACTTAAGAAGTTCAATTCACCTGAAGTTGCAATATTTTTCTGTTGACCTCTTGTACCATTTGCAATTCTAATTTTTTTCTTGTATTTATTTGTGTTTGTCCCCCTTTTTTAATTCTTCACCATCTTATATATATGGTAGAATCAACGATCTGTTGAGACCTTCTAACCTAACTGCTATGCGAGCTTCCATATTTTGATTTTAGGCAACATTTTTATTTCTGTATTTTATCCTGTTTCTTTGCAGTTCCTCTCTTTCATCCTAACTGAAACAATGTTTTTTCAGGGTAGATACCGGGACTTAGTTTTGTATGTCCTCTACAAGAACTATACTTGTCAATCTCTTGTTCAAAAATTCATATTCACAATGCTAAAACTGATTGGCTGGAACATTTTTATGGTGTGACCTTGTGAGATTTGTGGGATGACAGGACTTTCTTCGGTAGTCTAAATATTGATTATCTTTGACTTGATAACCAGTAAGGTTATCCGCGAACTAGAATTTTATATTTGCCAGCAGAGAACTCTTTTGGGTCCACCCCCCTTTCTTATTTTACTTTTTAAATTATTACAAATTACCTACTTTAGAATAGGAGTTCCTTTTTTTATTTTGTTCATCAAGTGCATTTTCAAAGATGGTCTTGAGACACTCGTATATTATTTATGTTCTTCTTGAGTGTTTACTCTCAACTTTAAGCTGCCTTGGCATATACGTCGATGTCTCTCGAATGCCATAGTTAGAATTTTTGAAACTAACCGTGAATTGAGGATGTACCTATTCGGAACTGCTTGTATTCTTCAAAATGTGGTTCAGATTTTTATTTTTTTCTTGTATGTTTGAGTAGGAGGTGTCACCACGTGTATATTGGTGTCTTGGCTGTTTGGTATGAATTTATTATTATTATTTTTTTCATAGTTAGATTTTTTGTTATCATGGAGCTCCTCCTGTTTTATATTTCATCTAACAGCTATAAATATTTATTTGTCAGTCTAGCAGCCATAGCAAGGAAGAGGCCTCTTCACTATAATTCTATCTTTTCTGCATTGCTTGATTTTGAGGCAAACTTCGAGACATTGAAAGGAGGTCATATAGCCAGCATCCAGTATTCTTTAAGAACTGCATTTTTGGGGTTCCTTAGGTGTACTTATCCTGCTATTTTGGAGGTATTCCCCCTGCGCAGCATTATAAAAATTCAAATAAACATTATGTTATTTTCTGCCCTTTTTCTTCCCCTTTTCAATTGAATCTATTGGACTCCAAATTGGTATAGTAGTGTGTGAATCTCCAATTCATGGGAGTTCTAATTAAGTGAGATTTTTTTCCGAAAGAAGTTGGTTGTTGGTTCACATGGACTGATCATCTTCGCTGGCTGCTGATTATTATTATTATCAATATCACATGGCCCTAAACGGATTTGATTGGTTTCGTCAAATCCGTATAGCCGACTCCACCTAGTGGGAAAAGACTTGGTTTGGTTTGGTTTCAAATACCTCTGTTTTTAGTTTCTTATAACTAGATAAATCAGACTTCTTGTTTCCTGTAGAAAGTTCACTTGGTTCTGATTCGTTCACTATGCCTATTATTTTAAGCAAGTTTGAAGTTCTATTTCTTCTTATCATCTTTTAAATTAGGAGGATATTTTATTTTTCTAAACAAAAATGAGGGCCCCAGAGGTCCTGGGGCACAGTTATAAAACATTTAAAGGGCTCTCTGCAGTGTCCATATTTATAGATGAGAGAAAGGAATTGTAAGATTCACACTCATCTAATAGGAAACCCTAGAACAAAATTTTTGATCCTAATTCAAACATCTTAATCTGCCTGGCTCTCTTTGCTGACAATTTGTGTTTGTGTCATCAACAGTCAAGGGATAGATTGCTTACGGCACTACGAGGGATGAATGCTGGAGATGCGGCTGATCTAGTTATTCGTCAAATTGAGAAAATGATGAAAAATAATGGACGTGCTTCACGTGATGCCCGGTTAACCAAGGTAATTTGTTATCTTGGCTGAGCCAGTTACTTTATTTTTGTTTACATTGTTTTCAACCTTGTCACTGATGACTGATGGATTTCTAGTTCCATTTATTCAAGTCTAACTGCCTAGTTATTTTTAATTGTCTGCTTGTCAGGATGATCAGCCATCAATTCATCTCCCTGTTTCAGAGGATGCCACAAGGAAAAGGTCTATGCCACTGGATAATGAAGAGCCAAACAATGGTCACGATTTGCCTTCTAAAAGAATTCGTCCTGGTCCAAACACCCACTCTGATCTGTCAGTTCAAATAAGTGATTCTGGGCAGGATTACTCTGTTAATGGATTATCTTCCAAGGTTCCTTTATTGGATAGTGGTTTGACCCCTGTTGAACAAATGATTACCATGATTGGTGCTCTAATTGCAGAAGGAGAAAGAGGTGCTGAATCACTTGAAATACTAATAACTCAAATCCATCCTGATCTGTTGGCTGATATTGTCATAACTAATATGAAGCATCTGCCCAAAAATCCTCCACCGTTAATCAAACTTAGTACCCTGCCAGTCAGTCAACAAAGTGGCTCAGGTGGTCCACCCTCAGTGTCCTTTCCAATTAGCCCCTCAACTTCTATTCAGTCTCCAGTGTTTGCAGCACAAACACCTTCCTCCTCGTCTAATGCAATCAGCACATCAGTGTCTGTTATGTCTACTTCCATTAACCTTTCAGCAGATTCTAAACGTGATCCAAGAAGGGTAAATTTAATAATTTTGCACTTTCTAGTTCCCTTTTTTTTTTTTTTTTGTGTGTGATTATATTATTTATCTAGAAGCCTCCCATAATTTAGCCTTAATCCAGTCTGAAAAGCTTGTAACTTTTCCAGGATCCCCGTCGTCTTGACCCACGGCGTGCAGCAATACCTGCTGAAGTACCTCCTATACCTATTGTGGAGGAAACTAAACACATGCAGTCTGAGTTTGTTGCTTCACTTCCTGTTGTCACAGGTGTTGAAAATACGTCAGCATGTTTGATGCCCAAAATGGAAGCCGAGTTACAAAAGTTAGAAAGCCCATTTATTTCTAGAAGTGATCAACCGCCTCCTAATGAGGAGGCTGTGGATGAAGAATCCAAGGAAGTTGTCCCTGATCTGGAGCCCATTGCTGCTTTAGATTCTCCTCTTTCTCCTGTTCAAGAAACTGATGAGGACTTGAATGCACCTAAATCATCAGATATTGCAGTGACAGATGAGGGTCATACAGTATCTATGCTACAATCGGATGAGCTTTCTCCAGTTGATTCAAACATGTCTGTCTCTGAAGAGGCCTGTCCTGATTTACCTGTGCTTCCGTCATACATTGAGCTGACAGAAGGACAGCAAAGAAATGTGAGAAAAATGGCTGTTGAACGGATTATTGAATCATATAAATATTTACAAGGTAGAGACTGTAACGAGGCACGCATGGCACTCCTTGCTCGATTGGTTGCTCAGGTGGGGTCAACTTACTGTTGATTGGTTACTCAATTGGACAGCCTATTTCTTATTTGTCACTATGAGGCATTGATTGTTAGCTTGTTCCTGGTTATTCTGTTGTGGCTTTTTAAACCCAATTTAGAGTGGATATGCAGTGACAAATGTGATTTTAAGACCACATCATGATTTTAATTACACACCTTCAATACTTGGTGCAAGGCTATTTTGTTGGTTTCGTATCTTTTTTTGGGAGCTTCAAAAAATTGATCGTGGTCAACTATCTTATTTACAGTTTTCTTGTAAAATTATTCATAGAAGCTAGTATACTATGGAAAACTCTGGGGTGGGCCTCTCAATGATGCTTTTGTTCCAGTCATCACTGTAGTAATTTCTTTGATGAGGTTCTATAAGTAAAATTTCAAACTCTCTTTCCTATTCTTCCTCATTTTCTCTTAAAGCCAGAGTGACAAACCAGAATTAAGTGCGAGCTACTAAATTCAAGTCTGTTCTGGGCATCCAGGGCACAGAACTACTGGTTTGCTTTAAGGCCTGAAATTTTCTGACATGCGCACGGTCATACAATATAATTCAATTCACTTTCGGTGACCAAAGCATTATAGTAGTGTTTCGAGGCTTCAAACATCTTACATACTAGAAGTTCTTTCATTTAAATTAAGCAGGAACACAGGTTGAAAGTATTTTGAAAAAGTATTATAAAGGAAAGGCTCTGACCTAAGTGATGTGGTTTGTTGTTGTTATTGTTTGCTTTAAGATCCTAGTACTTGATGAATCATGGATCCCTTTGGCTGAAGTGTTTATGATGGATGGAGCTTTTGAAACGTAATACATGTAAATGGCCAGCCGCTAGTATTGGGTTAAATGTTGATGTCCAAAATGTAGATGGCACATTCTCAGGTGTCATGCTCAACCTCTACCATTGGCAGAGCCATGGGTCCTGTGGCGGAGATTGAATCCATACTGTCAGGAATCAGGATTCAAAACATGTTTGATTAGGATGAAAAGTCTGTTTGTGTCCATTAGCCTGCAACTTTTTAAAGTGCTTAAACATTTTAATTGATCAACACAAAAATGCTTGTCGATGACTGTTAAACCTGTCTTCAGCTGTGTGATTCTTTTTATTTTGTAACTCCTAACTGCTGGCCAACTGTCTCATTAATTCACATTAATAAGAACACGATGTATTTTAAGCTCTTGAATAGTATTTGTTGCCTAGCTATTAAGTTATTGAATAATATGTCCTTTATGCTATGAAAAGAAAAACATTGATACAATTGTACGTCTTTTGTAGATTGATTCCGATGATGATGTGGTTGAGATGATGCAAAAACATATTGTCTCAGATTACCAATTACAAAAGGTACTTGCTCCCGTCTCCCCATCTTCCCTCTCCCCATCTTCCTCGCAGGGTGGTTGATTACTGTGTTAGGAAGTTTCTTACTCTATGATTTGTGGAGATGCATCTGTAGTACTGGCTAGAGATTTGATGTTCCGCACAATCTGTTAGACATCTTTGAATGTATCCTAAAGCAACTAGCATAACTGTTGAGTCAAACCCACAGTTGTCCGGATAACGTTTCTTCGTCCAATCTATTACGCCTGCAATTGCTATATAGCTAAGATTCTCACTTTGACTTCTTGCTCCAAGTTCCTAATTAGACTCTTTGAAGGTTAAATAGATGAGAATCCTTTCATTAGATGTTAGATTTCCCTGAGTGTTTGGCGTCAGTGTGATCGGTCTAATTTTGTGTTTGATTTATATTGACTGCGGAAAACATATATTAGTGAAGTAGTAATGCAGCTTATGGGAGAAAATTGGCTTTTCTAGTCCTTGGAGGATTGATAAGGTGAACTACTTGTTTTTGTATGCAAGATATCCATCCTAATCACCATGTATGTAGTTGCCATCTTATTCTGTCTGGTAATAATGTTTTTTGTGAAGATATGTATATTATATACTCGAACATTTTTCTTATTGGGGGTTTTAATTTATATTGTTGACGCATGCAAAATTTGCAGCAGATATATGCTGATTTGTTTGAACGGGTTTAGGAAAAAGTAGTTGTCTGTCCTAGTCAAAAAAAGGAGGGAGGGAAAAAAAAAAGGTTGTCTGCCTGCGCTGTTGTACATGTGACGGGCATATTGAGAAATATGATGTTTCTGCACTTTAGTTCTTATGCCTCTCTTGTTTCTTGGTATTAGTTTGAACACTTCATCTAAATAAATCATTCTCACCAGTTCTAAAGGATAACGTGGATCTCATTGACAATGCACCATAGGCTTGCCACTTTTGATCTGTGAAATATGATTATGCATCATATTTTTGGCCTGATTATCCCCTAAAGAAGAGGTTGGGAAAGGAGGGACGTGAGTTTGTTGCCTTTTTACTCTTACTATTTTGTTATTGCTTAGTTTGTGAAATTCTCAGAGCATCATTTTGAAACTTCTAAATTTAGTATTTAAGGTCAAATTGCATTCTGGAGGTGATCTAATGGCTATAGGTTGAAGTTCAAAAAGACATTGATGTCAAACTTTGCAATTCATTTGTTAAACTCTTTGATTATTGTTTAAATTGGGGTTTCTTTTTCAGGGGCACGAGCTTGTAATGCATGTCCTGTACCATCTGCATGCTCTAATGATCTCCGATTCTGTTGAACAATCTTCATTTGCTGCTGTTGTATATGAAAAATTCCTACTGAGAGTGGTAGGCACTTTCTTAGCTGATTAAACTCAATTCCTGTTGATGCAAGAGCTATACGTATTTATTCTGCCATTGTAGGCAAAATCATTGCTGGATGCGCTGCCAGCAACTGACAAGTCTTTCAGTCGACTTCTGGGGGAAGTTCCATTTTTGCCCAATTCGTCATTGAAACTGTTAGACAATCTATGCTACTCTGATTATCACTGCGGAAAAGATGGCCGTGATGGTGATCGTGTGACTCAGGGCCTTGGTGCTGTGTGGAGCTTGATTTTGGGGCGTCCATTAAATAGGCAAGCCTGCTTAGATACTGCTTTGAAGGTAATTTGGAAAGGTTATTCAATACCTGCAGCGTTTCTATTTATGTACTTTGATTGCCTGTTAATTTTGATATGCTTCTACGCGAATGTTTGATTTTTATCATGATGCCAATTCTTGGTAGAGGAAGGCTTTGTTCAAGGAAGTTTATTTTATTTTATTTTATTTATTTTTGTTGTTTCATTATGAGTAGTGTTTACATTTCTTTGCCTTGAGGCTATGTTTGGTATCCTTGGGAATGGGAACATGAAAGAGAATAGAAACGAGAATTCAAGAGAATTTTAATGTGTTAAGAAACCTAGGTGTTAAGTTGAGGGAAGTTCATATGTTATATGGGGGAAATAACCTCTCTTATAGGCCGATGTGGAACAGCTTTTGACACCATGGTTGATGCATCGAGGAATAAAGAATGGGAATTGTTTTTTCATGCATTTGGTATGCAAAAATGAACATAGTAATTCACTGGGGATAAATAATTACTAAACAATTGAATTCCCCTCCCTCCAAAGAAGCATTAAAAAAATCATTTACTGTGTGCAACATTTATTGAAGACAAGTATACAATTCCTTAAGGAATGAAATTGTAATTGTCAATTCTGGTCTTTTATTCAAGAAACCTTAATTCTTTAAGGTGTGGGAATTTCAAGTTGCTTTCATATATTAAAAGACATTCCAAAGAGTGGAGTTCCCTTTGACTCGGGAATTGACTGTTCCATTCTTGAGTTCAAAGGCATGCCAAACATAGCATAAAAGGATGTGGAAGAGGAAAGAGCAATACTGCAAACAAGCGAAGAGGTGTTATCCGAAAATCATTGCATACTTACAAATCTTATTTGTTATCAAGGACGGACACATATTAAAGTACGAGGAACAGCCATGAGGCACAACCAATTTGTGGAAAGGAATTAGGTAGATATTACAAGATTTTTTGAAGCATGCAACAATAAAGGTCGGGTGAGGAAATTGTGTAAAATTTTGGAAGACACATGGATTAAGGGTAGGAGTTTGAAGGAAATGGTCCCAAATTTGTTTGAATTGGTAGTGGACAAGGAAGTTTTAGTGGGATATTGCCGATCTCAAGAGGGTAGTAGTTAGTATAAAACTTCGATTTTCGAATAGACCTTCAAGATTGGGAGATTGACAATTATATGAATTAAGTCTAGCTATTATATGAACAAGAGTTGGGGAAAGAAAAGATAAAATTAAGATGAAAT
>QLOD02000030.1:6268185-6279821 GCA_003260245.2 Sideroxylon spinosum | reverse complement strand
GATATCAGCATCCCCGAATCTGAATTTGTTAAACCTCAATTACACCAGTCTTAGATGTGGTTGGCTTGGTGGGCCTTCCTTATTCTAAGCGGCCCCTGCTTTGAAAGATCTTCCTCAATTACTAATGCACCCAGGCAATGGGGCTGTTGCCTTGAGACATTGCCAGTTTTTCTTACTCCTGAAATTCCATGGTGAGGTACTAGTATCTCTGCCCCATTCCATGATTGGGTACCCAAGCTCTCTCTCTCCCTCTCTCTATCTCTCATGTTCTATTGCCTGTGGGTAACTTAGGAATGAGTAAATTTATTAAGGAAAGAAGTGGGAGGGGATGATAAAGTGGACAAAAGGTGTCAAATCAATTGGATATTTCAATTTTTTTCCCCTGCTCAGCTCGAAGAAAGTTTTATCTTTTTGATGTGTACGTGAAAGGGACCAGACCACAGTGGTAATGGGGTTGAACGGAAGATGGCTGTGTAGAGAGCCGGCAGATGGTAGATAGGA
Source organism: Sideroxylon spinosum (assembly GCA_003260245.2). Lineage (NCBI taxonomy): Eukaryota > Viridiplantae > Streptophyta > Magnoliopsida > Ericales > Sapotaceae > Sideroxylon > Sideroxylon spinosum. Next base: position 6,279,320 of record QLOD02000030.1, on the reverse strand, counting down.
GGCAGCGTACGTGCCCTGATTACAGCCATTTAATACGTATCCCCTTTCTCACAACAATCCGATATTGAAATCCCAAAAATAAATAAATAAAAATAATCCTCTACTCAGTGCCCCTTCTTTCCATAGTGGGGGCCTCCCTTCCCACCACCTGCTGTGTGCTTCTGTACCGTTCATTAACAGCTCCACCCCCCCCCCCTTCTTTTTTTCCTTAAAAAAAAAATACATTAAATAACCCCACAAAGTACTCAAATTTTGTCCATCTTTCTTCTTTGTCCCACTTTCAGAAGAACCGAGCAACTTCCAACAATCAAAGCTCTTTTATTTTCTCTCTATTTTTTTTTTTTTTTAGCTTAAAAGTGTGTTTAGCGCACCAATACATAACATATATTGAGTGCGCACTCATACATAACATATATTAAGTGCGTTTGCTGTGCTAAAATTCTTTAAAAATATCCAAAAATCTCTAAAATTTATTCACTTTTTATGATTTATGAATCCATAACTTTTATCAAATTATATCATTTTTTGTTACTCTAAACGAAACCATTATAGTAGTATAAATTTATTTCCACTCTTCATTGTCAGCTATCCTGATAAGTACATCCCAGCAGCAGATGGGTATAAATGATTGCAGGGATGGATTGGAAATATCACTTTGTGAATTTTAAAACCCCACACGCACACTAAATAGTTGTTGCAGTAGAAATTAAGATAAGACAATTGAAAATCCTAAGATCAGTCATCGAAGATCATTCATATGAAAAAGAAATCTCTATATTTGCCATGCCTCTGATCAGATACAACTATCATTTGCACCAAAACTCGAGCACCTTTTAGACATACAATTGTTCTCTTGAGAAACAAGAATTGATTCACAGATTTTATCCCATTCATCTTTCCTTCCCGAAAAAAGATAACGTCGAGAACCCCCCCGGGTGGCGGCGGGGCGGGGGCCCTTTTTTTTTTTTTTTTTTCCCTTCCAATTGCTTGACAAGCCAATTTCCCCGTGCAAGAGAATCTGGGGGGCTTGCATGCATCCAGAATTCTAAATTGAGCATCTCACTGGAAATTTGAACAGTAAACCAACACATGAAAAGATCAAATTTTAAATGTTTCACAGGCATTGGCAGCCACCATTGTATGGGGACATTGAAGGCAAACAAGACTCCTATAGAATACTGATTAGTGCAATAAACGAATTTATTCCTAGATTCAAATGTGCGAGAGAGAGAGAGAGAGAGAGAGAGATCAACTAAGCTTTCTGAAAAATCAAAGCATAAAAAGACACGTCTCCATCAAGGTTTCCATCAGCACAGTTCACAGAACTGTTTGCCATCAAGCATAATTAAAAATAACCATACACCCAAACATTCACGCACAAACTGCATGAGATTCCCACAAAATCACGACCGAACCACTGATGGGCAATTGACATTTCTAAAAGAAAGAATCGTATTGTTCATGAAGAATATAAATCCCAATCACCGGCAACTTATCTTGGCAAGGAACTCTGGAGAGTAGTAATCCAGAATCTGCAGCTCAGACTTTATTTGCTTCTATATATGGTAGTCATTATCCATAAAGCGAACTTTCTCGATGGGTCATGTTCCTCACCAAAGAAATTCTCCACTAAATGAAGATAAATTCTTTCATACAACATTCAGTCACAGCTACTTCAAAAAATATGGCTTTATCAGCAACTAATTTTTGAGTATAGATCTGCTGTTCAAGAATGGTGTCCCACCCTGTGTCTCATCTTCCCGTATCAAACACATACATGTGTACTTAAAACTTGAGCCACATCTAAATTTAGTAATTACCATTAAGTTTTGTGTATACATGTTAACATGAGAAGATAAGACAGAATGGGAAACCATTGGGACATAAGATTTGGACCATTAATTTTCTTCCCAAAGCTTCAAAAAGATGATTTATCAAAATGTCTGAATGCATGTTAAGACTAGTCATTTAGATATCTGCATTAGTTCATTTGCATTGCTAAATCCTAAATGCCAAGTCACTGGAACTTGCTCCATAACCAATGTATGAAAATATGGAATTTCTCCAGACTAATTGGTAGGCATGGGCGTCAAATGTATTTTGAAAGATCCATGAAATAAACTTGACAAGGTGACCTAAAGTCCTTCTAGAGAACTAAAAAGGTTAACCTCTCTGCTGTTGGATACTCTCGGAATTTATGCAAAGACAGGTGTCATGAACACATTTAACATTCCAAGTCACAGGTCATTTGTGTCCCAGCCAACTATAATATTGATATTTCTGCTCTACGGACTCAAGATTGTCATGCATCCACAACAGCTATGCAACAAAACATATATCATGCCCATAAAAGTGTTTTCAACAGGCAGACAACAATGTTGTTTTTGTAGATGCTTCACTACGGAAACCAACCTTTATCCTTCACATGGCCTAAAGCTTATATCACATGCAAATCTACATTGCTAAATCAATAAGCACAAATGGAGCTAGTATCAAGGTACTTGGTAATTTAAGTGATGGAAGATAAACAGAAAGATTAAAACAAAATTACAAGATATATTAAAAAAAAAAATCTTAGCAAGGGAAGTTAGAATGAATTGACAATTATCAATAGGGCACAAATTATATACACACTCTTGATACTTGTCCACATTTTACACTCTGTAGACAAATTGAAAGAAAAAAAAATGCAAAAATTTGGTACAACAAATTACCTCATTGGTGGAGTCTGGACTTATCAGCCCTAGATCTTGGAATAGCCAAGATGGCTATAAGCCCACTCACAAAGGCTGCAAATGCTGCCACGGCTAAAGCTGGTGAGTTGCCACCACCAAATAGCTGATCCCAAGGTCCACTTCCAACGGACACCACAATCTGCTCTTAGAAACCGAAACATAATCACCCAAATGGCTAAAAACACAAACACTTGATTAAAACCTACAAAAAATTAAAAGGCTTTTCCTCCAAGAAATTTCATTGACGTGACATGCTATTATGTGTCCACTTCTTGCACTCGTTAAAACGATTACAAAGGTCTAACAAGAAAGACCAATAAAAACAATTGGCAAACGTAATCGAAGTATAAAGTGACAAGTTTCTCATAATGAATAAATAGTGTCCTTAGGGTCAATGAATGCTTCTTGTGAAATGCAATTTTGAGAAGGGGGGGGAATAAAAAGTGGGAGGGAGGGGGAGGTCAATTACACTATAGCCTAAGCATGATGGTAAGGATGCCTCAATTGTCTTTCGGCTTTTCGCAGGTTTATAGAGAGGTGAAAATTATTATAATTAATTAATTATCTTCTGGTAGATAATATAAATCATCCTGTACAACCATTCAACAACGTCATAGTTAAAATTGAAGAGACAAGAAATTAGAGACAATAAGAAGGAATTAGGTGTCAGCCCCATCAACCGCACCCGTATTTATAATATCACAAACTAGATCAAGCTGTAGAGCCAGCTATCCTCATTGGAGATTACAAAGGATACCAAAAGACATAATCCAGAAAAAGCAAAGACATGAATATTCTAGCGCTCCCTCTCAAGACATGAATATTCTAGCGCTCCCTCTCAAGTAGGAGCATACAAGTCAAATATGCTAGCTTGCCATATAAATCTTGAAACAAAGGCCAAGATAGCGGCTTGGTAAAGATCTCTCTCAGCTGGGACTCAGAACGAATGAGAGCAGCGCAAAGCATGCCATGCACCAAGAAGTTGTGAATAAAAGGGCAATTGACTTCATTATATTTGGTAAGCTAATAATACACAAGATTGTTAGCAATCAAGATGGCTTCTTAGTTATCTCAACACATAGACATCAACGAAGGAAAATCAACACCAAAGTTATAAAGAGAGCACACCCAAAGCATTTTAGAAGTCATATGGATTATGGCCAGATATTCAGCTTCAACACCAGAGTGAGTCACAACATTTCTCTTCTTGCTCCGCTAAGTGACGAGATTATCACCAACAATTGCACAATAATAAAAATTAAAGCAATGATCCGAACGACTTAAACCCAATCGACATCACTAAATCTTGTCACAAATAGGATAAATGATCTTAAAATGTGGAGAGCCAGAGGCATGGATAACTAACTCACCAAACCCATATCAAAAGTACTATCAAGATGAATGACTATAAGATAGATCAGCTTTCCAACTAAACGCCGATAACAACCAACTCTAGCGAATGGAGTACCAGGTCTGAATTTAGTTTAATAGAGGCACCCATAGGGGTCTCAGTAGGGCAACAACCAAGAAAATCAATGTAGACAAAAGATATAGAATATATTTGTGTTCAGAAAGAGACACATTTTAGACCCAGCAACTTCTAGCTCAAAGATATATCGAAGAGCACCCAGGTCCTTTTTATCAAACTCCTGATTCAAGAGGTGTTTTAAAACAACAAAACCATTTGCATTATCCCAAACATAACGATACCGTCAACATGCACAATAAGGACAATAGTCCCAAACGAGGACTGACAAATGAAGATAGAATGGTCAGAAATAGACCATCAAAAGCCATAATCCAACAAAATATCACTAAACCAATCAAACCAAGCTTGGGGAGACTGTTTAAGCCAATATAAAGCACGAAATAGTTGACAAACCAAATATTCATTTCCATAAATAAAATAACCAAGTGGTTTGTCCATCTAAACTTCTCCTTAAAGTTCCTCGTGTAGCAAGGCATCTTTAATATCAAGCTAATAAAGATGCCAAGAATGAATTATCAAAAAAGGTGAGAAGTCTCCAAGCAGAATTAAGACTAGCAATATGGGAGAATATCTCCAAATAAACAACTTCATAGGTCTAAGTGTATCTTTTAGCAACAAGTTGTGCCTTAAACCATTCAATAGAACCATCTGGTGGGTATTTCACCATGTTGACCTAGCAACATCCCACTGTTTGTTTTACCTCAGGCAAAGAGGTGAGCTCCCAAGTCTAATTTTGATGCAGTGCACTCATCTCTTCATCTATTGCATGCTTCAATCTAAAAAAAGATAATGCCTCTTTATATGATATTGGAAAAGAAACAGAAGAAATAGCATACAAAAAGGTATACAAGCAAGCAAAAGTGTGGTAATAAGAATCGAATTTAGCAATGGGGCGTTGAGTGCAAGAATGCTTAACACTGCATAAGGCAATAGATAAATTATCAAGTAAGGAAGAAGATAAAGTAGAAGGTTGGACCTCAGACAAAGCAAGCAATTAGGTACCATAAGAGATAACAGGTCGATATCGAGATCGCTAATACACCTGCAAAGGGAAGTCAATAGGTACAGGAAGAGTAGGATTAGGACTAGGCTCCCCCTCACCCAAAAGAGAGGAGTCAAACAGTCCATTAGCACTAGAGATGAGGTCTTCAGATAACTGTGCTCTTAGACTAGAGAGAATGGGATAGATTCGAAAAAGCTGACAATTGCATTTGCAAAGTGGCAATGAGATGGAGGATGATAGCATTGATATTCGGTATAGGAATAACCAAGCAACACACACTTCTTATGGTGAGGAGAGAGTATATCCAAGCCAGGATCAAGTACATGAATGCAAGCTACACATCCAAAATCACGAGGAGTCAAAGAGAAGGATTTACCATCGATATATAAAATAGAGGGATGTGATTTGTTCCCCAATGCAATAAAGGAATTTAATTAATAAAAAGACAAGAGGTAAGAATGGCATCCTCAAAAGGCTTTGGAATAAGCAAACTAAATATCATAGTACGAGCATTATCCAACAAATACAAATGGCGGCTTTTATGTTCAACAACACCATTCTACGTGTATGCATGAAGCCAAATGAATAATATCATGATCAACACAAAAAGATTTTATCATAGACTGACAATATTCGAAAGCATTATCTATTTGAAAAACCCTAACACATTGGTCAAATTGGATGAGACTCGTTAGATACAATGGAAGGCAATTCAAATCACTTTTTCATTAAAAATAACAAAGTCATACAAAAATAATCATCAACAAAAATAACAAAATAACGGTAACCATTAATGATAGAAGTACGACGTGGACCCCAAATGTTTGTATGAACTAAATCAAATGAGTTAGGTTGACGACTAATACCATGAATCGGAAAGGAACCACAGTGGTGTATTAGCTATGTTCCAGGCCCATCAACCTCACCTATATGTGAGTAAGATGGAAGAAGGGTTGGACAGACAATAATTAATATTGCGCAACAAGTTGTGGTTTTTAATTAAAAATAGATGAGCCAAAGGCGGGTCTGTATCAACTACTATTAATCATGCAAAAGGAAAATTGAGATTTTGAAAAAAAAAAAAAAACATTTGTGTAAATTCCTAGGAACACAAAAAGAGGTGCCTGCTTGAAGTTTTGAGTGGCTCCTATGCGTCTATGACAACCTGTGCATGTGGTGCACATGCATTTCAGTATGATTCCTCTAGAATCTGTATTTCTAATCAAAATTTGTCCAATAAGAAAACATAAAGGCTCATAAATTAAAAAGAGAAATTATACAAAACACGTAGAAGACAGATTGCGCCAAATAAAATTGCAATGTTTGCTCTTTTATCCTACAGATTATCATGTCAGAAATATAATGTCACTCGTACTTATTCATTGAGTACAATTAAAAGAAACTGACAGAACAATGTCACCCTTTGGAGGACCCAAATTTGGAAGACAATCAGCACAAGATAAATATTTCAACCACACTAAACTAGTACTCAAACCTTAATAAAATACAGACAACTGCAGCAGGCATATATGACTTCAAGTACTCCATGTCCCTTAACTGATTAAAAAACAAAAAGGTACTCCATGTCTCTTATCATGAAGGAAATTTAATCCTGAGTTCAAGTGACCGCAATACCATCAAGTGGGGATTGAAGAACCAAGTAATATACTGAGGTCATTAATGAGGAATTACAGATTACTTAAGTCTTTGATTTATGATCACGCAGCTAAGAGATCAGATAGATTCTGTACGCTACCGCTTTATGCCATTTTGATTTAATAGTTCATTAAAAATAAAAAGAACATATTAATATTTATTAACAGTATCCAAAAACCAACGAAACAGCAGACTATACCTGTGGGATCACAATTGCCAGATTCAGAACACCCATCGACAAACCTGCAAAAAATGAAACCACCAACGTAACCACACCAACTACCACATATGCAAAGACAAAAGTAAAATATCCAAGAATAACTCACCTTGGCCAAGCCCTAGAGCCTCAATACGTGTAGATATCAAGGCATATGGAACACTGTAAGTGATCTGCAAATAATTGTTTCAGATATTACAAATCACATGATCAAACAGAATTCCATCGCAATGCCAATCCAAGAATATTTGGATGAAAACTGTGCACATGGCCAACCTCATACTTACATCCCTCAATGGAACAGACAGTGGGACAATGAACGTGTCAGAAGGTTCAATTTTTTGAATAAATATCTAGACTCCAAGTTTTTGAATATGAAGTTTTAAAATGCAACAAAACATTTGAGGGTCATTATTTACAATCAGAAAGGAATTAATGATAAATTTTCTACAATTTCTTGTTTACCCTCCCTTTATTTTATTTTTTTAAATGGCAAAATTGACCACGTAACAAAAGCTATTATCGCCTCGTATGGATAAGTCAAGCAGCATCATATCTTGGGTTAAACTGAGCAGGTGAAATCTCCCAACCCGAAATCAAACATTATTGCTCCCCCCTATATTCTGTACAAACTTTTCTTTTTCTATTTAACATTTACCTTGATTTGAGAGAGAGATTTTTATGATAACACAGCAGAAATATCGTACTATAACATGAATAACACAAATAAGATCAATTTAAGGTATCCTCAGCACGGAGAAGATGCTATGATGTTGGCACTGCAGACTTTATGAGATAACACGGTGCTGTTTTCATTTTCATCCTTAAATTCATTGGAAATAGCAAGATGATGATGCAAAAATATTCGTAAGGAGAATGGATAAACTTACTGCCAATGGAATCCCAAGGATAGCAAATACTATTAGTGCAGCAGCTACAACACCATTTGATGGGAGATTGTCACCAACTCTACCCGTGTTGTTTGCAAGGTAAGAAATTATGAGCATCGATACAAAGCAGAGAGACATGAGTATGTTTGAAATTCCCCATACAACACCAGCCCCCAATTTCCGGCATAGTACCTCCATGAGCAATGAAGTTATTCCGAGAAACACTGAATTCAACATCAGACCAAATGCACCCATTCTGACTCCAGTATTATAGTTTTGCCCTTCATTTGGATCGCCTCCATAAATTTCTCGACCCATCCAATCCGTATCATATAGAAGAAATGGAAACCAGCCAATCCAATTCAAAGCAGTAACAAGCAGGATTATCCAAACAGGTCCTGAGAGATATTTAAAAGTTCCAAACAGCTCCCAGAAGAAAGCTTCTTCAGCATGACCTGACTGTTCAGGCATTTGTTCGTGTGAATGGGAGGTCCCCTCATTCAGGGGCGCCTCATCAGCTGCTGAGATGCTTATATATGTAGTAAAAGCAATGAAAGCAACATCCAGATAGAAAGCAGACTTGAGATTGGCACAATCAGGATTACATGCGGAGGTTACTGTGAACGGAAAAACCTTGAACCAGCCGCTGAATGATCCAGTTGCAAAACCGAGTATATTACCAACAGCCATAAACAATGAGAAATATGCATTTGCCACCCGAGTCCTACGTTGATCATTACCTAAAATGACAGGAAGAAATAATAGCACGAACATCAATTTTTTGCTAGTTTTGATGTCATTGGCATTTTATAAACATCATATGCATGTGCTGTTGTGAAGGAGCAAAGCTGGTGCTTTTTCAAAGAGTTTAAGAATAGTTGGAATATTCTGGTTATATTATTTTAGGTTATTTGCGTATTTTGGTTTCTTGTTTAGTTTTTGGACAGGTAGAAAATATGAGGAGAAATTGATCTCTTCTAATCTCCTCTCTCTTTCTCTCAACTTGGTATTAGAGCTAGGGGTGTGCACGGGTTAGGTCAGTACTGGAGTAGTAATGGAACCGAAACCAAACTGATATGTTTGGGCTGGTTCTCACGGTTCAAGGCTGTCCCAGTTCTGGGAACAACCCAATGGCACCATAAGAAACAGTAGAACTCTGAAAAATGAAGCTGCGAGTCGGGGGCTGTGGATGAGTGATATTCACCCTGTTGTAATCACTGTACTCTATTTGCTTACGCTTTCCCCCTACAAAGCCATTACTACTAAGCACCAAACAGAAGAAATAGAAACATCCCGTTTAATAGACTCATTTGCCAATCATGAGATGAACTGATCCATTTAAGATATGTCAGTGAAAATTGCACTTGTTAACAGAATTGCACTAGAAAACGGAGAACACAAATTTCTCATACATTCAACACTGCTAGATACACCCATACATATACATGTACTTGGGTGTCTATTCAAATTACCCATATATGACTGTTCAGCTATCCTACATTCTAGATCCTTCTTAATTAATCAATATACATTTACACTCCTCCTCAAGCTGGAGTATATATATCATATGTTCCGAGCTCGTTACAAATAAATCTTACTCTAACGCTGCCCAAGGCTCTAGTAAATAAGTATGCCAGTTGATCTTCTAATTTGGCATGACTTATCTTGATGATATTTTGCAAAATCTTTTTCCTGATAAAATGACAGTCAACTTCAATGTACTTGGTCCGCTCATGAAATACTGAATTAGAGGCTCTGTGGATAGCTGCTTCGTTATCACAAAACAACTCCAAAAGCTATGCACTCACTCAACTCTTTTAGCATGTGAAGTACTCAAATCAATTCACAGGACTTATGTGCCATGGCCGTATACTCTGATTCTGTATTTGATCTTGCTACCACAGTTTGCTTTTTACTTTTTCAAGGTATTAGATTTCCTCCAACAAAGATACAGTATCCAGTAGTTTGTCTTCTATCTACTGAAAATCTAGCTCAATTTGCATCTGTATATCCCTGGACAAGAGAGTGACCATTGTCTTGATACAACAAGTCACATCCTGGTGTACCTTTGAGATACCTCAAAATTCAAACAATCGCATCCCTGGGGTCATCCAATAACTCTCCCTTATCAGCAAGAAGCTTAGTATTGAGATCCATTAGAGTATCAATCGATTTGGCTCCCAAAATGCCTATCTCTGACAATAGATCGGCCACATATTTCTTTTGAGAAAGAGCAATACCCACGTATAATCTTGCTGTCTCAATGTCTAAAAAATACTTCAACGGACCCAAGTCTATGGTTTGAAACTTATTCTACAGAAACATTTTCAAATCGTGAATGCTCCGTGTATCATCCCAGTGATCACAATATCATCAGCATATATTAATAACCATAACTTTCCATGAGAGGAATGTCAGTAGAACACTGAATGATCAACATTACATTGTGTCATTCCAAAATCCATGACAACAACATTGAATCTGCCAAACCATGCACGAGGGGATTGTTTCAGGCCATATAATGATTTTTTTAATTTACAAACTAAGCCAGACTCTACTTGAGCAACAAATCCAGATGGTTGTTCCATATATACTTCTTCGGCAAATTCACCATGAAGAAATGCATTTTGTATGTCTAGCTGGTAGAGAGACCAATGAAACATAGCAGCAAGGGCGACGAACTAATGTAAGTTTCGCCACATGAGAGAAGGTTTTTGAAAAATCAAGCTCATAAATCTAAATGTATCCTTTAGCAACTAACCGTGCTTTCAGATGAACAGAACCATAGGGCTAAACTTTAACATTATACAACCAATAGCTGATTTTCCATGAGGAAGAATTACCAAATTCCAAGTATCATTGGCTTGGAGTGTAGACATTTTTTCTTCTATGACAGCACACCATCCAAAATATGACAAGGTTTCAGACACAGAGTAAGGGATAGAAATAGTAGAGAAAGACGTAACAAAGGCATGACAAGAGGAAGATAGAGCTGTATAGGAGACAAAGTTAGAAATGGGATGAGAAGTGTAAAAGCGTCTACCTTTTCGAAGCGAGATGGGAAGATCAAGAATTTTTTTTTGTTTTACGGTTATTTAAGTAATATATCTGGTGTTTATTGCTCTGATCAAAGTATTTGGGAGAG
>QLOD02000030.1:6125874-6137980 GCA_003260245.2 Sideroxylon spinosum | reverse complement strand
TTTCTCTAGTTTGTCAAATTATGATGTATGTTCGCTTTTCTTTTTAAATATAACATAGGGCGAGTTTATGAAATTTTAATTTAATATTTTGATTTGATGTTTATCTTATTTAATGTGTTGGCATTTGAGTTGAAGGTTGATATTATAATTTGATTTTGGTTGAGAGATACTGAAAATAAAAGGTACTTAAATAACCAGATTGAAAATATTGAAATCTGTACAGAATATAGTTAATATCCTGTTAGACTAATAACTTATAAGAAAAACGGAGATATGTCAATACTGATGTATAGTATTTTTCCCTCAATATATGAGAAGGCAATTATCTGTGATAGCATAACTCCAATTAGAGATAGGAAATAAGGCATAGGTGTAATATGATTAGACTGTTGGCTATAGACCAATGAGATAATGTGTAGTCATAATTGGGTGCCGAATAATAAAATAAAACCATTTTATCATTACATGATAGAGTGTTATATCATGAGCATACGTAATTTTGTACTCATATCCCTATAGTTGATGTTGCAAATTCGAGTATTCAAAAGCTAAAATATAGCATATGATTACAATCATTTATAAACAAGCCAAAGTATAATTAATTTATAATACTATTTAAAAGAAATAACTATTCACAAGTTCGGTATGACATATTAAAACACCACCAAAAATGGAAAAAAAAAAAAAAACAAATGGACCAAAACTGAAAGTAAGCCATCCAAGACAGTTTTGGACAATCACCTATTGCTCTTAAAGTACTAATTGCAAATATTGCTGGTTTGAGTTACCAAGTCCAATCCAAGAAGATGGGAAGATCAACTAAATAAATCAAAATGATTTTAAATTAATCCAAAATAATCAAGCAAATATATTACTCAAATAAATGACGAAATTAAAGAGATTAACTCACTGGATGTTACAATTATGATATCATGGTAAATTGTCGATTAACCGAATTCAATTTTTTTTATTATTATTTTCATATTTGTAAACTGTTAAAAAAAAAACAGAAAACGAAAAAAAAAAAAAAAACAGCGTAAACAATGTAAGAATACCATTTGTTTGTCAAACTTTTCATAACCAATTTTGGACATTGGAAATGTAATTACATACCTATTAGTTCTTACTAATTGACTAATTAAGGCTCCATTATAAAGCCAATTAGAAGCTAGTTTTTGAATATTTGATTTTTTTTTGAATATTAATATTAACTTTTTATATTTTTAGGTGAGAAAATTATGTTAAATTAAGAAAAAGAACCAAAAAAAAAAATTAATAGTTAAAAGTTAATTTTTTAAATTTTTTTCTTCCCAAATATAGAAAAAAATCTAAGTTTTTAGGAGTCATAAAAAATTAATTTTTTTTCTTCTTAAATTAAGTCTTGATTTTTTTAAAATTTCAAGTAATTGCTACTTTATTACTACACAACCGCAACAAAGATGGATATAAAAACTCGGGCTCATACCCCAATTACATCTCAGCTATGAAAACTTTGATTTGACGATTTAAAACCCAATTGAGCCGCTTATTATAAACGGACATAACTGTGTTACTCAAAAACGGCACAAGGTTCTTCAAGTTCAGAAATATCTGCTGCTGGCAGTGGGAGGTTGACCCAAAGATCATAGGTTGCATCATCGAAGAATCCGTGTGGACTAAATTGGTCTGGGCTCCACATTTCACAGTATGAAAAAAAATTCTCTTCGAGATTTTCTGCACAAAAAGAGTTTTCCACCCACAATGGTTGCTCCTGTAAACTTTGGAGTACGCCTGTTTCAGAGTATTCTGACCAAAAATTTTCATCTACGTCCGGGCATAGATTAGAGAACAGTTGCGCTGCTGACTCCAAGTCCAAGATATTCAATGATCCATCTGATTCTGATTTCAAAGATTTAGTGGGAAGCAAATTATTCAATTTATGTAATTTATTTGGGTTGGATTCAACAGGACTATTGGATCCTTGCGATTGATTCCTAGTTGGCTTGGGTGAGTGTTTCTTCAAGCGGGAATTCCAGTGATTTTTTTCCATCACAGACCATCTGAAATAAGGATAAATTATCAAATTAGTAGTTCTAATAAGTGCCTAAAAGAATATAGTTCGACAAGGGATGGAGCACATGCTCAACTAATATTCCAAGTAGCTAGTATTTATAAGCTCCAACCCTCCCCCCCTCCAAGAGAGAGAGAGAGAGAGAGAGAGAGAGATCTACAAAACCCCTACGAATATATCAATTTAAGATTTTTGCTTTGGACTGTAAGGTCCAGATGATGGTTTGCATATATACACTTTTAATATTTCAACACGAAGCAACAGAAACCCCTAGCCAGCAGAAGACCCACACCACCATGATCACAAGCTCGCCAACACTCTTTAAAAATCTATCAGTTGACTTTTGTTAGTGTATAAATCCTACACAAGGAAGAATTCACAAAGAATACACAGAGATTTCAAAAAAAACTTTTTTATTGACTGAAACTCAACTCACACTTCTGGGACACCAAACTAAAACCAGTTCCAAGTGTTTAAATAGACACCCAACAGCTGGTTGTTACAAACACGTGGCCACTACTCCCTAAAATTTCTAGCCAACTCATCAACAAACCTTAGTGGGCATGATCTGTATATGACTAGATCAGCCTTAATTCTAGAACAGAAAAAACTACCTTATCTCCTAAATAATAGCAACAAACTAATAAAGTAATACTAAGTCAAATACGACTCCATTTTGCTAGGGAGTATAGCTTGCTGTAAGTTGCCTTTGGATGCCATGATAACTGCAAAAATTATTAAATTCTATGAAAGTGAACTCGCCACCACGATCTGTGCGTAGTGTCAATAAGGGGCAGCCTTTTTCCTTTTCCACCATTGTTTTGAATTGTTTAAAACATTCAAAAACTTCTGACTTCTCCTTCAAAAAATATACCCTGATCATCCTTGAAAAATCATTAACGAAAATCAAGAAATACTTACTTCCACTCAAGGAGGGTGTTTGCATTGGCCCACAAACATCTGCATGCACCAACATCAATGGCTTTGGAGCTCTCCATGATTTGCCTCTGGGAAATGTCTTTCGGTGATGCTTTCCGATGATACATGCTTCACAAAGTTGCTTTCCATCTCTAATCATTGGAAGACCCTTCACCATATTCTTTTTGCATAACAAGTTTAGTCCACCAAAATTAAGGTGACCAAATCTTTGATGCCAAAGCAAAGAATTATCAGTAGCTGCAGCAAAGGCATTAATAGGAACTTCTGAAAATAGAATTGGAAACATCTTATCTTCTCCCATCTTTGCTGAATAAATTAGCTGCATGCTCCTTTTATCATATATCAAGCATTCATCAACATCAAACACAACATAGTAGCCTTTCTTCATTAACTGACCAACACTAATCAGATTATGAGCTAGTCCTAGTACATACATAACATCATGCAAAATTTTTTTTCCAAACTTTGACATTACAGCAATTGTACCCATTCCACATACCTGAACTCGATTGTTGTTGCCCATCCTAATTTGTGTCTTCATGGATTCATCAATCTCCACAAAGAATTTTTTGTTGCCAGTCATATGATTACTACAACCACTATCAAGATACCAAACACTCTCATGCTTATCATCATGAGTAAATGAGCATGCAAGAAATAAATTTTCTTCAGAACCATCTTTTTCTTCATGGAAATTAGCATTGTTTGCAGCTTTTTTAAAACAATTTTTCTCAATATGGCCATATTGCTTGCAATGATAACATTGAGGAACAATTTTTTTTTGGCCATTCTTCTGCTTGTACCAACAATCTTTATCCTCATGGTTTGTTCTTCCACAATGTGAGCAAGGATTAGAATTGTTATCTCCATTAGAATTCCTTTCTTGACAATTGCTCTTTCCTTTGCCTCTACCTCTTCCTCTTCCACGATATGATCGCCCACGACCTCGACCGGAGTTCCATCTACTTGACTCATCTGACGTCTTCTTCAAATCAAGTTTTGATTGAAAGGCTTGCTGAATTGGTGTCTCCTCTGTTCTGTTGATGTGCTCCTCATATGCTTGAAGTGACCCCATCAACTGATTCAAAGAGGAGTTGGACAAATCCTTCGATTCTTCTATTGCGGCAACAACATGATCAAAGTTGCGAGGAAGGCTTCGTAAAACTTTCTCAACGACCTTCTGGTCTGTCAAGTCTTCTCTGAGAGATTTAATCTGGTTCACCACAAAGTAAACTCTTGAAAAAAAAATTCTTGAACTGATTCTGATGGCTTCATCAGCAAATTCTCGAATTCCCGGTGCAAAGTTTGCAGCTTTACTATAACAACTTTGTTTATTCCTTGATACTCCTCTTCAAGTAGGTCCCATGCTTCTTTCGATGTTGTGGCAGCCATAACTCGTGGGAAAATGGCATCATCTAGTGCTTGCTGAATTAAGACTAGAGCTTTGGCATCCTTCTTTTGCTTTTCTTTCAACTCATTGCATTGGGCTATAGTTAGCTTCTCTGCATCTGCAAGATCATCAAAACCATTGTCAACTAGGTCCCACAAATCGTAGGACAGAAATATAGTCTTCATCTTGATACGCCAAAATTGATAGTTAAGACCAGTAAAAATAGGAACATTCTGAGATGAGTTTGCTGCGACACTGGTAGAAGCCATGTGGTTGATCTCTCTAACTCTGTGTTTGATCACTCACAACTCTTAACTCTCTGAACCTGTAGCTCTGATACCACAAGTGTTAGTGTATAAATCCTACGCAAGGAAGAATTCACAAAGAATACACAGAGATTTCAAAAAAAAACTTTTTTATTGACTGAAACTCAACTCATACTTCTAGGACACCAAACTAAAACCAGTTCCAAGTGTTTAAATAGACACCCAACAGCTGGTTGTTACAAACACGTGGCCACTACTCCCTAAAATTTCTAGCCAACTCATCAACAAACCTTAGTGGGCATGATCTGTATATGACTAGATCAGCCTTAATTCTACAACAGAAAAAAACTATCTTATCTCCTAAATAATAGCAACAAACTAATAAAGTAATACTAAGTCAAATACAACCCTTAATTGAATTAATTCCGAACAACTTTACCTAGGCAGTCGTTGTTGAATTTAAGAAAGTCTCTTCCAAAAGAAACACATTCTTATCCAGACATTAAATTAATTTGAAGCAGTATAAATCAATAGAATGCACCAACATAACAAATCCTAATTTATCCTAAATTTGTCAAGATTATAGGCACAAGATATTATCTCTCCCTCCCCCCCCAAGTGGCTACTTCATACACCATAGTTTTTGCCACATGTTATCAGCTATGGCCTTGTATGAAAAAAAAAAAAAAGGAGAAAAAAAGGAAAAACTATATGTAGTCCAGAGTTAGCTAACAGGAACTGTAAGGTTTAATTTTTAGGTGTAACAATTGCGAGTCAATAAGTATAATTTTCGTATTAAGTCTTAATTGATCAAGTTGTTCCTTACTACGAAAATACTGGCAGATTTTATTTTAATTATGTTTTCATATTGGGAATGAGTGGAACGAATATAAATATCCTATATTCTGCCATATCTAGGATCAACACTTTTGGAGAATCAAGAATATATATTGTGACATAGTCAATCAAAAGTAAAGACAAACAAAAAATAAAATTCGATCACTGTTTCAAGGGTTTGAAGAATAATGAACACTTCTGTGTTCTAGGAGGTGCCGTTTGGGTTCAGAATGGAGTCAATCGCACGGGAGAAGATTCATTACGGGTTCTAGCAAACAAGAGGTACTTAGACTAGGACGGGTGTCGAGTCAAGTTATGTACTGTAAACTTTTGTAATCTTTGATTTTATAATGGATTGATTTTTAGGGTTAGTCACCTTATAGACTGGAGGTTTTCACCTAGAAGTGGTTCTAGGGTTTTACCTCGTTAAATCTTATGCCACGTTTATTTTCGTTTATTTACGTTTGTTTTTATTTTAAGGTTTTCTCAATATTTTTTATTTTTCAATTGGTATCAGAGTGGGTCACCTTAGATTTTAAAAAAAAATTATTTTTGGTGAGATCCGTAATTTTAAAAAAATATATTTATGGAGAACTATAGAGAAGGTGGTTCGTCTACTAGGCCTCCTCTATTTGACGGAACCAATTATGCATGTTGGAAAGTTAAGATGAGGGCTCATCTTCCATCTATTGATGATAAAGTTTGGGATTCTGTTGAGAGGGGTTTGACTCGTCCTGTTAAGGTCTCTGCTGATAAAAATACCACCATCCCAAAAATATTTTTGAATGGAATAAGAGTGAACTTGAAAGTAGTGGATGGAATAGGAAGGCAATGAATTCAATATTCAATGCCGTCAGTGCCGGTGAATTTCGTAGAATATCTACATGTGATATTGCCAAAAAGGCTTGGGATATACTCCGAGTTACTCATGAAGGCACTAGTATTGTGAAAAAGTCTAAACTCCTTAGGTTGAAAACTGATTTTGAAAATCTAAAAATGGAAGAGAATGAAACTTTTGATCCATTTTATGCTAATTTAAGTGATAATATCAATTCTCATTTTAACTTAGGCGTTATTATTCATTCCTCTGATATTCTCAGTAAAATTTTAAGATCTGCTCCAGATAGATTTCAATCTAAGGTAACTGCTATTAAAGAGGCCAAAGATATTGAATCCATAAAAGTGGAGGAATTGGTTAGTTCTCTTCAAATATTTGATTCTAATCTTCGGTCTTCTAAAAAACAATAAAGTTTAGCTTTAAATACTGTAAAAGAAGAAGATGATGACTCAGATGAAAACTTGGATGAACTTGTTTTTCTTGCTAAAAAGTTTTAAAAGGTTTTCAAAAATCAAAAGTCAAACAAGTTAAGCAAAATGAATTTTGAGAAAAATAAGAAAGAGAACAGTTCTTCAAAGAAAAACAAAATAGTTTTGAAAAGAAAAATTTTGAGAAAAAGTTTGAAAAGAAAAATAATTCAAAATTGATGAAAGGTATGAAGTGTTTTGAATGTCAGGGTTTTGGACATATGGCTCAAGAATATCCAACAAGATTGAAGAGAAAATGAAAGGTCCTTAAAGTGATATGGGATGATAGTGAGAGTAAAAAATCATCTACTTTAGAATCTAAAACTGAACAAGAATACTTCATGGCATTTACTGCATCTGCACAAAGTTTGGAGAGTGGAAGCATCGAAAGTGACACTAAAATAAGTGATGCTGAACATTCAGATGGAGAGGAACCGGATCTTCAAGAAATGTACAAAGAATTGTACAAACAATATCACAAATTGCTGAAGAAAAAAGAGAAGTTGAAAGAGAAAGTAAAGTTGGGAGAAAATGAAAAGAGGAAACTTATGATGAGATAGAAGAACTTCTCAAGAGGATTTCAGATGTGGTAGTGACAGTTGCATTCTTATTCAACAAGTTTGAAAAAAGTAAAACTGTAGAAAGAAAAGCAGTTACTAAGAATGATAAACTCAAGAGTGAGATTGAGTATCTTGAACTTGATTTAAAAATGCTAAATTGTCTTTCTCTAAATTTGATACAGGATCAAAACAATTGGAAGAAATTTTGAGTATTCAAAGACCAACCAAGAACACATCAGGATTAGGATATGATGGAAAGTTAAAAGAAAAAGTTGATCTTAAATTCATTCCATCAAGTTCAAAATTCTTGCCGGATGAGCTCACATCAAAAGATAAACTCAAACAAAAAAGTAACAGTGCATACTGCTACTACAAAAGGTAAGTCTCTACACTCTAGTACAAAGTTTAAAAACAATTTTTTTAACAGAAAAAAGGGATCGAAAGTTTTCATCCACCAGAAACCTTTCAAAAACCTTTTACCATTCATAGGAGATTTATTCCTATTTGTTATCAACCCAACTGTCGTAAGATCTATGGTGTGCCTAAGAGTTATAATGATGGAAGGGTTAAACAATCTCAATTTCAAAACAAACAAAAGAATTATTTGTCAAATAAATTCCAAACTCTTTTGAATGAGACTGAACATTTGACTAGGAAGATAAAAAATTTAGAAAAATCTTGTAATCTCTCTATGAACCTAAATAGGGCAAATAGAAGACCTTCTTTCTTTGTTTCTAAAAACCATGGTTTTAAATCTGATCAGAATTTTCATAAGACTAAACGTACTTGGGTTCGCAAGTCTGAGTCTACATGTCATATTGTTCTTACTACTTTAAAAACTAAGAAAAATAATATGTGGTACTTAGATAATGGATGCTCTGGGCACATGTGTGGTGATAAGGGTATGTTTAAGTCTTTTGAAAAATATAAGAGGGGGACTGTCACATTTGGTGATGGAAACTTGTCTGTGATCAAAAGAAAAGGAGTTGTGAGTGGACTAAAGATAGGTCAGTTAGATGATGTCATGTTTGTTGAAGGGTTAAAAGAAAATCTCATTAGCATAAGCCAATTATGTGACACCGAACACCATGTGAACTTCACCAAGGAAGGGTGTAACATTTTGAATGAGGAGGGTGAGTGTATTCTTAGAGGTGTGAGACTAGGTGATAATTGTTATGGAGTCTTATGTGATGATGAGATTACTTGTAATTCTTCCGTGATAAGTGACCTAGAGGTATGGCATCAAAGATTTGAGTTTCTCAAGAAATCCCTTGGAATGTGTTCTTTAGGTTAATATCCATGTATTTGTTTATTTTATTTACTTATTATTATTATTTTTCCAATTTCTGGTGGAAACCTTAACCGAGGTTAATCTCAACTTCAGGTATAACAAATCCAGTACTCTTCACGGAATGGCACATTAAAAAAAAATTATGTTATTAAGTTCATTTTTGATCTTGGAGAATTATAACTTTTTGCATTTATCCCTCATACTTGTATACGCTCTTTTCAATATTGACTTGATGAGTACTGTCATGCATTTGTGGTGCCTCTTGAAACACTACTTCGGATCTAAGTACTTCTCGAACTATCACGTGTGTATTATCCATAGTTTGTACTTCATCCAGTGCCTTATCTATCTGTTCTTTGTATGCTTATAATAATAAATTTTTTAGCCAGACTCTTTGGAAAGAGCTACCACAAGGGATAGTGTGAAAGTCAACGGCACCATTACACATCAAGTGAGAAAAGTGACTATGGTGAAACCGGGAGGGCTACCTACTTTTGAAGTGAGTGAAAGCCACCAAACCATAGTAGAATGAGGGTAATTATGTTGAATATTACAATCTTTTAGAGAAGCATACTTCGTTATAAAAAAAACAAATATGTGAAAATATGTAAGGTTGTAGGACATTTTCAAGCATACAGAATTACTTCTAGACAGTGGTGTAGGTGATAGAAAATTCTATTCTTCTAATACACTCTTGATAGCTTTGAGCTCTTGGAACAGATTGTCATGAGTTCCGCACCCACTGCACAGGCATTTGTTTCATATTGGTATGACAATTATTTATCTCAATATTCATAATTACGAAGAGTTTATACAAGTTTGAGTATGCATATTTGGTAATTAGTTTTTCCTTCTTTGGGTTTATGAAATAACTTATTTCAAGCCTCTATATTTGCTTATTTTTATTTATTTTTTAATATTATTTCGGTGGATATATTCATAAACTTTTCCTTGTGATAACCTATTAAGCTCACTCTTTAAGGATTATTTGATTTTGGAGGGTTTAAGATTTTTTTTGCGTAGATTGAATGATAGGAGTGTTTCGGTATGTCTCCAGTTGTGTCTCAGTATTTTTGGTGTTTGATTTTTTTCTGTGTTATTTTTTTTATTATTTGAGAATTCACATTGTATGACAAAAAAGGGGGCGACATGAATGGAATTTTGAGAATTTTGACATAAATAGATTTTTTTTATTTTATTGTTATTATTGGTTCTCTAACATTTGTCTTGCAGGTTTTTGGTAATAATGACTTATTTTTAGAATATGATACATTTCAGGAAATTGGAAATACATCAATACTCAAGGAAGATATTACAGATATTGTTTGAGTCATCGGTTAAGGGGAGTCAAATGCTCGGATTTGAGCTTGGGGTAGTGATTTTCTATTCTAGTTTGGTTTTTGTCAATTGTCAAGGGGGAGATTATAAAGTTTAGTCAAATGCTCAGATTTGAGCTTAGGGCTGTGATTTTGTATTTTAGTTTGGTTTTTGTCACGCAATTGTCAAGGGAGAGATTGTAAGGCTTTTTAGGTGTGACAATTACGGGTCAATAAGTATAATTTTCGTATTAAGTCTTGATTGGTCAAGTTGTTCCTTAATACGAAAATACTAGTAGATTTTATTCTGATTCTGTTTTCGTATTGGGAATGGGTGGAGCGTAATTCTGTTTCCATGAAGTGTAATTTTGTTTCCATATTGGGAATGTGTGGAGCAAATATAAATATCTCATATTATGCCATACCTAGAATTAACACTTTTGGAGAATCAAGAATACATATTGTGACATAGTCAATCAAAGTGAAGAAAAACAAAGAACAATATTCGATCGCTGCTTCAAGGGTTTGAAGAATAATGAACACCTCTGTGTTCTAGGAGGTGCCCTTTGGTTCAGAATAGAGTCAATCGCACGGGAGAAGATTCATTGCGGGTTCTAGCAAACAATAGGTACTTAGATTAGGACGGGTGTCAAGTCGAGTTATGCACGGTAAACTCTTTTTTAATCTTTGATTTTATAGTGGACTGATTTTCAGGGTTAGTCGCCTTATAGACTGGAGGTTTTCACCTAGAAATGGTTTTAGGGTTTTATCTTGTTAAATCTCGTGTCTCATTTATTTTTGTTTATTTTCGTTTGTTTTTATTTTAAGGTTTTCTCCATATTTTTTATTTCTTAGGAACTCTATTAGATATATATGTATATGGATCTAATAAATATGGATTAATTCATTGCTTATTTCCCATCTTTTTATGCATTCTGAGTATGGTTTCCTCTTCTTCTCTGGTAAAGTTTCCATGCTTGATACCTGGCTTGAGATAATTCACCCAATGAAGTCTACAACTTTTACTAGAACTTAACAAACCTATCAAAATTTAAGAAAAAAAATAAAAGAAGAAAAAGAAAGAAAGAAATGACATGATTAGCCCAAAGCCTATCATATGTGTATCCCTTGATTTAAGAAAGAAAAAGAGAAACTTCAAAAAGGGTTTTTAAAACCCATATCAGATCCATTGATGGAATTGTGTTCTACCTACAGACTCTGGCATCTTACTCCAGTTCCAAATGCCATATCTCTTTATATAAGCCATCAACTTCTTATCTTCTTCAGGACTCCATAACCCTTTCTTCAAAGCCATAATCTGGCTTTACTGAAGCCTTTTCTTCTCTATGAGACTACCTTACTTTGGGTTCCAAAAAGTAGTTTGTTTATATATTTATGTAGTATGACTTACTAGTGAACGGGGTTGGACATGTCAAATGTTTTTTTGGAGAAAATATACAAAGGCAGACGACAGAGTTTTTCATGAGGGAGTCCATCCTGGAAACTCACTTAAAATATTTGGTTAATTGATTCCCATAGAGGTGCAGGTAAGAATTTAGAAGCTTTCTTTTTACTATGAGGAGCTTAACCAATTTTTTGATAGCATATTTAAAATCACTTAAACCTTATCTACTTTACCCACATCAACTTTAGCGTTTTCTTCTCGAAGGGTTTTAGTCACATTCGTTTGTTTGTTTGTTTTTATCTTTTTATTTGTACAAGTGAGAAATTTATGTAGTACAACTCTAGTTGGTACATCAAATACTCAAGTTGACTTTAGATCACCGCCCAAACTTAAAAATCCAAGGAACTTGAATAAGAAATTTTTCTGTCAATATTTACTCAATTGTTTTCAACCGGTGCTTGCACAAATTGAACATTTTGTCGCTACAACATTTTAAGTGTATGTTTGTATTGCTGAATTTGGTCAAAATCTTCTTTTTTTTTATTTTTTAAAATTTCTGTAACTTTATATCAACAATTTCTCAACTTTTCTCTAAGGTTTACCAAATATTTCGACTTTTCAAAAAATTTTCACACCTTTTTGAGAAATACACCAAATACTCAATAATTAAAAATTTACCTATTTTTTTATTTTTTTAATCAAAATTTAGCACTCTAAACAAATACTAATTATTAATTCTAGGTAAGC
>QLOD02000030.1:5819968-5832947 GCA_003260245.2 Sideroxylon spinosum | reverse complement strand
TACAGTACTAAGTTTCATTGTGTGACACAGAATGGAGCTTGCACTGTCCATGAAGCAAACACATGAAACTCGAATTAATGACAATCTATCACCCCATGTGTATATATATGCTGACTTGGTGCAAGTTTTCTCCGACAAATGTTTCTCCAAAACACTTACAAAGTTTACAACGCAAGTCCTTCAATCTACAACACCAATGAAAACAATCATTCTTCACCAATCAAAGCCTCAGTTTTTCCTGTCTGAAATCAGAATATACATACATGGTTTGTAAATCTAACAAGTCATCTTCTTCTGCTAAAATTCGAAGAAACAAACAGTTAGGAGCTGAGAGAACCTATACAATCAACTCTGAAGATTTTTTTTCTTTTTTTTTTTTTTTCTTTTTGGTTCTTCAATTGCCTTGGGGGAATTTAGTTTGCAGTCAACGCAGAGATAATTGAATAGAGCCAGTAAGAAGGAAAGGAAGAGTTCCATCTCTCTTCCAAAACCTCTATAGATCAAATTTTGACCTGCCTGTTGAAACAAAAACATATTGAACAAATTTTGAGATTAGAATAACGAGCAATTATAAGGGGAAAAGGTTCTGTCGTGCGAATGGCAATTGAACTTCTGGCAATTACCACTTGGTCCAAGATTGCTGATAGCAGAATTAGGATCAAATCCCATTTGGAGAAGACTATGAAGTTCATTATCCCATACATTCTGCGTGTGAAAAAAAATATATATATATATTTATTGCATATATATTTTTTTATATCAAGGGAAGAGGTTTCAATAATAAGTAAATTTTGTTCCTCAAGGCTAGGTAACAAGGAAATTGATCTTCTAATTACCTGAGGTAGGGGATGAAATGCAGATGAACTTGGGATACCTGGCAAGGCTCCCTGTGGAATACCAGATGGGTACGGGTGAGAAGAGCTCATCCCCGGACCAAATCCAGGAAGCGCTGAGCCGCTTCGCGAGTGTAGAATCTATGCACAAGGAAAACCAATATAATGTTTACATCATCATTGAGTACCAAAAAAAGGTTTAGTTTTTGTACATGCACGTATAAACTCACCTCTTTGGATAGAATTCTGTCTATATCAATGTTTAGCTCAGGATTGACAGTGGCAAGTTTCATCGAGAGAAACTGCACGCAATAAGAACAGAATTAGTTTTGAATCAAGTTAGACCCAAATACATAAAACAATGGGCCTGATCTACTGACTTCCTTGGACTTGAAGAATAGTTGGCAATTTTCATATTTGGTATGATTTTGGGAAAAAAATAAAAATAAAATGAAAGATCTACTATTTTTAAGAAGTTCTTCACCATAAATTGTGAGCAACAAAAAGGTCAATACCAAGGAGCTTATTCCATGCTTAATCAGAGCAACATAGGCCAAAAAAAAAACTTGGGTGAATTAAATGTAATCAACATAAGACTGACCTATCAAGGGGACCACATCTAATTCTAATTGAAGACAACAGATCAAGTTCTTCTACAGAGAAAAGATTTTACATTATGAGAGACAAGACCATCCAACGTTGTCAAAAAGCCCTAATTTCAATGGAGTTTTCAGCTAATGCAAGGAATTCACACCCAAAACAGAGAAACCGAGCTCCAAGTTAAATGAGTTTGCTGAATAGAATACCTCTACTTGCTGTTGCAGGGACTGCACATAGTTAATAATCTCATCAAGCATCACTGCCTTTCCAGTAATCTACATTAGCAAACAATACCAAAATTAATCAGCATTCCCAATCAAAGCTCAAAAATTAAGCATTTGAGCAATCACAATCTAGATCTTCTCAAACTACCTTATTGCATCCCGGAACAAGTTCTTGAAGCAATCTCATTCTCTCGCTAATCCTCTCTCTCCTTACCTGGATGAAACATAATGATTTTTAAGGTTCCTAACATTATATACACGAAACATGAAACAATCAACACATGATCTATGGCTAGTTCTTGATGATTAGAAAAATACCCTTTCGGCGAGGCTGTGACTATTTGTGGCCTGGCCCCTTCTGGCTCTCACATGAATGTAAGCTTCTTTAGGTGCTTCTCCGCTGTTGGAATAATCTTTCCCTTGTTTGCCCGATTGCTTACCACGCGAATTTGCACTCATGTTTTGTTCAATTTTCTGTTTCTTCTCATCACCACAAATATCCCTTCGTTGCTCTCCCCCCTCCTCACCGTTCTATAAATGAATCAACAAACAATTTATCAACTGGGCTAGTAGAAATATACATGATCAGAGAGGGCAATACATCTTTTTTTAAGACTATGTACCTTGTTGGGATTGAGTGGAGAATTGGACTCTGATGCTCTCTTCTTCCTCTTTCCACAAGGTGAAATTCCCATTGTACCCTCTTCTGAAATCTGCTGATCTCCTTGAGAAGATGAGGCGTTCTCAGCGCCATCCTGATCATTATAGCCAGATGTGGTAATCTGGGCTGAGTCAGGTAGCCCAAAGGAGCCAACCATTTCTGAGAAGCTCCCACTTCCAAAGCATGGAAGTTTTGGGACCATCTCAACGAGGCTAGAATCGGGTGGAAAGTGAACAAGGTGGGAGGAACTAGGCAGAGCCTGATTTTCCATCACAACTGAGTAAGATGAATTGACAAACTCACTGTGAGGAACCACTGAAGAAGATCCTCCAAAATTCTCATTTTGAGTCAGTGAAAGAAGGGGGTCCCAGCCAGAACCAAAGAAAGGGTCTGCACCACCACCACCACCACCACCACTACCACCGCCACTTGAAGATTTGAACATTGAACCAGCAGAGCCCGTAGCCATTCCAGCAACCTTGTCAGACAGAGGATTTTTGTCCATCCCAGAAGATGGGCAATTCAGAATCCTCTCACCAATCCTATGTTGAAATCCCATATTACTGCCAGAATCCTCAGTGCCCATGTTCCGAAAGCAAAATACTAGACTTCCAAAACCTATGGAACTCAACCAATAGAGAGAGACCTTGAGAAGAAAGAAAACAAAACCCCAATTCAACAGATGAGAAACCCCCCAAACCAGGACTGGATATGGTCAGTTAAACGGAAGGGAAGTATATAAAATAAAGGGGAAAGTGAGTTTGACCCAAAATAGAAGCTGGGTTAAAACTTGCAGGACTCGACAAGGAACAAATAACCTTGGCAGCTTTATAGAACTGGGGGGGGGGGTTAAAGCAAAAGGAAGCCTCTCATGGCAGCATCCAATACACACAAAGGAAAAGGCGAAATCCAATGTATCAGGGCATAAAATCTACACAGCAACAGGCTAGATAGTCACTTCTTCTGCTTTCAAAAACCCTATGTTCAAGTCTACTCCAATGTAGAAAAAAGTAATTCTCAGGGACAAGAAAGTGTGAACCTTTTAGAACACAAAGTAGAAGACAGAGAGAGGGGAAAATAAATGGCGATATAGCTAAGTAACAGCTCGCAAAGACCAGCAAAAAGAAAGTAGATTCCCTTTTCTTTCCCTCCTTTGTTTATGGGTAGGAGAAATTATAATAATCTTTTTATGTTTCTTCCCCCAAAATCCTCTTCCCCAATTAAACACTAATTTTGATCTAAGGCAGGCTTGAATGTCTTCTCAATTGAGACCCAAATGATGAGGACTGAGTTTAAGCTTCCAACAAAGAAAAATACAATTGGAATAATATAAGGAATTCCTGATATGGAAATATACCAGTTGATGAAGCTGAAGATATGGATCAGCACCCAACACCCACACAAGAACAAGAAAAATGGGAAGGTGGATGGAAAACTTTTAAGAGGTTCTCAGATGGGTACCCAAAAAAAAGGATCAGAGAGAATTAAATTTTACTTGAATTAAATTATACAAAAACTGAATATCACAGAGCCTCTCACCAAATGCACCTAAAATGGTTTTATATATATATATATATATAAAGTTGTGGAGCATCAAATGGTTGCTTAAATTCTACAAGAAAAATCAAATACACCAATTGTGGGTACCTGCAGAAATAGCAATGGAAGTATCAAATTCCTACTTTTATAGATCAAGGACTGGTTTTTACAGAACTAGTAGGCCACTCATACACAGAGAGAGAGAGAGAGAGAGAGAGAGAGAGAAGCTATAACCGGTGACATGTATGATATAGACTAACTACTACCCCAACTGCCCTCTGGTAAATTATTACATAACCTAATCTCTTCCCTTTTCCACCCATACTTTTACTATTTGTAAACTTTCTTTATACATTTGTTATATATACATGTACACCTTTGAATATAATATATAGTATAATTCTCTGATATCTCATTATAGGTTGGAGAGGTTCTTCTCTTGAAGCCCAAGCTTGCTTTCCTGGTCATCTCTTTCCTTTTGTTTTTCAATATTTTTTTTTTTTAACTGACACATTTGCCAACTATTCTACCAGACTTCTCTTTGCTGTTACACACTCATTTTTCTCAGTGCCAACTAATCCAACAATTCTTTTGAGAAATACCCATTATGCATCTCATCTCCATCATCCTTCACAAGCCACCTCCATCACTGATGGTTAGATACCATCCGGCCCCTCCAATCATTTTTAATTACAGGGGCAGTGTACTATGCAGAGTCATCTAACTTGCAATTTTAATGGTTTAGTGAGGTCAATCATAAAATTCAGACATTTTATCACGCAGGTTCACTCTTTTTTATTACGTAGATTCACACAATCGAAAATGGGAGATTTTCATCCTCCATCAAATATAATTTTAGTTGACATCTATACAAATCAACGGTTAGAAATTGCGATTATTGCATACCATTTTCATGAGGAGAATGCTAACTGTACTCGATAGAATAATGTGATAGCGATAGTTAAAATAGAATTTCATAAGTTTATTATTTTTTTAGGACAATTTAGTTTTTTTTTTTTTACTTTTTTTTTTGGGTATATTTTCTAAGTTGGGTATCATTATCCTGGTTATATTTGTTCCTGGAACACTTTTTTTTTTTTAAGTTTTGTTGTTTTTTCAGAATAATTTGTCAACATAAACTGTCAAAATCATATAGTAATAGCAATTTTGTAATTAAAAATGCATATCAAGAGTTGTTTTTATTTTGACAAAAAGGCATATCTAATCATGGTTGTTTTTATTTTGGCAAAAAATACACGGTTTTGACAACTTAGCGTACTTTTGGCAACTTGTTAGCTCAAAGATCTCCACATCATACTTAGAGTGCATTTAGAAATAAAACTTTTGCAACTTTTGTAGTTTGAATTATTTTATTTTATTTTTGATTTATTTTTCATTTGAAGAATTTTAACTTTTGGTGTTTTGAGAACTTATAAATTATATTTTTGTTACGCAATGTTAGTTAAAAAGAGAAGCAAATATAATAGTCATTTGATAACATTTCAAATGAAAAGTTATATGCTTTTGTCAAATGTATCAAATTTGTAATTTAAACAAACTTGATGTCCATTTTCTGATATTATATTTTGAATTGTTAGATTAAAATTTAATAATCTAAATATATTTATAAATTTTTAATTTAAAAAAATACATAAATGTGTTTACCATCTAATGATTCAGATCGAGTTGTTACGGTGATATCAGTCTCACCAGATTCATATAATTTTTAGTGAAAATTAAAAAAAAATTATAATACCAAATGCACCCTTTATTCTCACAAATTTTCCTGACAGAATATTGTTTTTTGTTTTAAATTTTTATGGGACTACGAAGCATGTGTATGGCTCAAATTGCATGAGCTTAAAGATGCTAGTTTTATTGCAAAGCAGGTTGTAGTTTCTCATTTTTCATATCTTGAAATTTTTTAATTGAAATGTCAGTGCAATCGTTTTTTTTATTTTTATTTTTTTTTGGTTCTGCCCTTTTACTTTGGGGATTTTGGCCCTCTCTCTCTCAAACAACATAAGGAATAATCGAATCTTACCGACACATAATTACCTTCTCGCCCCTTGCACTGTTTCCAGCTGTAGTCGATTCACAAGGCCTCAACAACCAAACCTGGTCAAACCAGGAATCATCCGGTCAACACCTCGTCCGGTTGTGATCTCGCTGGAAACTGGAACTGTTCCGAAATTAACGGCTTATTTTATCCCCCCCAGCAACGATCCCGTGTGAAACAGGCGCACAGTACAAACACAGAAGACAGTGAGTGAGATGATCAGTGAATGCGACGTGGAGCAGACCCACATGAGTTGCTGTGCAGTCAAGGTAATAATAATAATAATAATAATAATAAAGACGGGGGGAGAGACGATGTCGATGAATTGATGGCTGATGATTGAGATAGCACACCTAACTTATCAGTGTGGGCACTCACACACAAAATCGTTCTTCTCAGTCCGGTTTCATATATTCAAGATCTATCCGTTTCCTAATTCTATTATTATATATATATATATATATATCATATGTTGTAATGAAAATTGGGGAACAAATGGTAATTAAGGAATTAATAATAAATAATGCGGAGTTTGATGACTCCTAAACAAATGATTGTAAGTTAACATAAGATGCATTGGTTGGGCCAGCACTGCAATAATAAGACTAACTAACAAGTTGTGACAATTGACAAATAAATAAAATAAAATCAAGGAAAGATTGGTGCACACAAATTAAGATATTCTTCACATGAACTTTCTTTTTTTTTGGGAGTAATTCTCATGGAATATATAAGTAAATAATTGCACAAAATTTACCCAAATCATGCAGTGAAATAATTCAAACTTTCTTTTAAATTACTAAATTATTTCATGATATATATATATATATATAGCTGTGACTCGTGCCTAAAGGTACGTTAGACCCACACCAACCCCCCTCCCCCCTCTCTCTCTTTACATTATCATACATGTCACATCAAATGACTTTTTTTGTAATATAGATATATTACAAAGAATTACAAATTTAATATTTTTTTGAGTTTTTAAATTTGATTAGACACTATTTCCCTTTAAACTTCTAATAATTAAAATTTTCGTTTTCATTTGTTTACGCTTTTATTAGATGATATTATTTGCCTAATAAATTTTTGATAGGTAAAATTTATTTGCCTAATTTGAGTAATTTATTTCCCTTTTTCTTTTCTCATTTTAGATTACTCATATCTTAATGCAGTTAAATTGTAAAAGAAAATATTTTTCATTAAGATCAAAAGGGAACCTCTACTAATATATATTCATTAAATTATTAAATAATTAAAGAAATATGGATTTTAATTACATGTAGTTATGAATCAAAATATCTTTGAAGAACTTACTGTTAGTTTTCTTTTTATTTTACAACAAAATAAATTATTAAAAAAATAGAAATATTTCATAATACTCTTACTTTTCTGCTTTGTGTAGAAATTGATGTAATCACATTTTTGCTTCCACTCTATTTTCCAACTTCGTTACTTATTAGGTTAATAGGTTGAGTTTGAATAGTGATTGAAATTGTGAATTGATTAACTAGAAATATAATATTATCATTTTGGGGTGGCTGGTTGCATAAATACCTTTATTATTAATATTATCATTTTGGAGCGGCTGGTTGCGTAAATACCTTTATTATTATGACAATAACAACAAGACCTATCAATTTTTGACAATTATCCCCCCTTGCAAAAAAAAAAAATGTAAAATATGAACAGACTCCTTGTCTTGGCTATTTCATAATTATGACAATAATTGGTGTTTGAAGTTTTTAAAAAATTCAAAAAACATTAAAAATTAGTGTAAAAAGTAATATGTGACAAAATTTATTTGAGAGAGAATTAATTTTTTTTAAAGCTTTAGAGTTTTTAAAAAAAATTTAGAACTTCAAACAGAATCTATCATATTTGTTATTCATACAAAAATAATAATATTATAATAATATTTGATCTTGCTTGTAAACACTTGCATGTAATGAAAGGAAAATATTAAGACATATATGCGGTAAAATCAAAAGAGATAGCATTGAGATTGACATATTGTAGAAATGGCTTAATTTGTTAATTACTCACTTTTGAAGTTGATTAGAAAGGAATCAAAGAAGACGGCAATGATAAGGAAGGTTTCTTATGGTGGTGAAGAGGCTAATGGTTAACGCATCAAAATAACGTTGTTGGATAAAAGAGAAAATATACATACCTTCTCCACGAGCAACTAGGAGTCTTCTTACGTTTGAATTGGGCTTCATTCATTATCAAAACTTAACCTAAGTTTAAATTCAGGTTTAATTATATGTATTGAATTCAATTTTCAAGTCAAACTTGAATAATTTGAAAAAATCTTGATTCATAGTATTCATTTGAGTCATTAGTATTCTCATATATATCTGCCCCACACAATGATAGGAGCTCTAGAAGTTACAATAAAATATAGTTATTTAAATTTTTTGTAATAAATTTTTTTATATTTGAAGTGTAACCAACAAACTACAAACAGATAGAGATAAATCATGAAAATTCATATGATTTGAACGGTACACTCAGATGGATTCTAATAAAAAATTTTTTGGCATTATAGAGATTTGTAAAATTTTATAAAAAAATTTAAAATATTTTTATAAATTTTCAGAGATTTTAATAACATGAACCCTTAATTGATCAGGTTTAGCAAACCTAGTTGTTTAACATACTAAATCCTAAAAAATAACTAGTATTAAATTTAAAATAATTATCATAATCATACTCTTAAAAAATCAAATAATTCAAATTATATGAATATAAAATAATATAAAAATAGGCTAATAGTATTTCTATATTATATTTTATTGATAAGTATTATTTGAACACTATTATAATACAAAAGAAATATTTAATATGCAACAAGGTCGAAATTGAGTTGAGATGATTAAAATCGTAACCCGTTTCTAAATAGTTGTGTGCATTATACTCAATCTTTTTTTTTTTATTGTTATTCGCTTTATATAAATATATTATTTATATTTATAACTTCATTATTTTTTCTAGTTTTGTTATAAATTTATTATTATTCACTCCTACTGTATGTTTAATTTTACTCTTATTTATTTTAAAAATATAAACTAAAAATACCGGATCCGCTGGTGATCCGAGGGTGATAGTTTTGCATGTGTTAAACATGAGTGATCTGTACCCGAAATGGCTAATCAAACACCATAACTAATTAAATAGTAAATAATCGCAACGAAAAGAGGCCCACCGGATCACGCGTGCAGACACAAATGGGCATTGAGGTGGGCCTAGATCACCCCACAAAGCCTTGTGGTCCTGCATGCCTAACTAAGCAATAATAATGCTGGGTTTGACACCTAACCGAAGTAAGAACGAGAACAAGAATCTCAACATGATTCATTCTCTCCATAAACAAATCACTCCTCTCCTTTGCTTTAAGTACACCATCCATGCTTGGTTCTATACATTCCCCCTTTGCCCATCAAGTTTTATACTTTTTCAAGTAGCTTTCCCTTGCTTCCCCTTCTATCTAAAAAGTCCAATCAAGCTCACTATCCAAAAAAATAAAAAATCATAAACGTAAGATTCAAATTATGCTAAACGAATGTTAATTATAGGATTAACCAAATGATAAACCTTAATTCAAAGGTTCTAAGAGATTATATTATCTGATTAGAGATGTGTCTTTTAAATAATTAAAACTTTAATGATAAATTATGAAACGACACTATATCCAAAATTTATTTAATTTTGATAAATATAAGATGAATGCATAATCTCGAATTGAAAAGAAAAAAAAATAAGTATAAAATTAATGACAATCAATTACGATTTCTATGCTAATGATAATTATGGAATTAAAGCAAAAAATAGAATTCAGCCATGAAAATGCTTGAGTCAAAAATGGCTTTAAATTCCTCAACATACTTAAAGCTTATATATTTCATGTTCAAATAAGATGGTGTGACATGAGTACTATTATATCTTGAGTGTCTAAATTTAATTAGTCCAGTCTATAATAGGTAATTTGTTTTACTTCGCTAATTAGTTCAGCTCGAATTGTCTGTTTCATTATTTCGATCCTATCTCTAAACCCAACCTAGTTCAATCTTAAGCAACAAATATTTTATGAAATCGAATAACAAATCTAACAAAGTTTGAGTTAGTGCATTTTTAAGCTATATCTATTTATTGTATAAGAAAAAATAGGAAAAGCGTTGGTGAAATCTCAAATTTACTTGAAAATTTTTATTTCTTCCATTTATACCTTTCAATTTCTAAGAACTAATAATACTTTTGATGGAAAGAAAATTTTCTTTTAACAACTATCACTTGATTAAGTAAATAAAATTTTGCATATTTTAGTTTATTCTTTAAATGCCATTTTTAACCAACAACTACCTTTACATTTTTTTAATTTTTAAATTTATTTGATAATTTATATAAATTTAAAAGATATATATTTACTTAAAAAAAATTTCACACACATACCGTGTGCACCGATATCTAATGATTATATAGAATAACACTGAGGTATTAGTGATCAAATTTAAAATTAATCAAGCTAATCACT
The DNA here is from genome assembly GCA_003260245.2 of Sideroxylon spinosum. Taxonomy (NCBI): domain Eukaryota; kingdom Viridiplantae; phylum Streptophyta; class Magnoliopsida; order Ericales; family Sapotaceae; genus Sideroxylon; species Sideroxylon spinosum. The sequence goes on along the minus strand of QLOD02000030.1, from coordinate 5,822,497 downwards.
CAATGAAACTTTTTAATCTTTTCCATTAATAGCTTTTTAACCATCAATAACTACTTGCAACTTAAAAGAGGTGTATAAGTATTTTTTTAAGATTTTATAAATTATTTAAGTAATTTTATCTTTGTAATTTTTCAATTTCCCTCATATGTCCCACTAATTTTCCATTACTTTTGTTTGTCTTTTAAAACTAACTATTTATTTATATGCTACTATTTATTATTTGCTATAAATGTTTCAATTTTTTAATTAATTTTTTTGACATGTTAGAAAACAATATATGAAAACTAATAACAAAATAAAGAAATTAATAAATATTTGTCTCAAATACACAGTGTGTGCATTTACTACTTGTATAATATGATGGGTTCGATTATGAATTAAAGAAATTAAAGAAGTTCAGAAAAAAATGAAAATTAAACGGATTTGGACCCAAAATTGAATTAAAGCATACACGGACTGGGATTTTTTAAACTTAAAATACAACTTTAAAAATTAAAATTATATTTTTAAAAACTTTGAGTTTTTATAAAAGTTCATCTAAAAATTAAAATTAAAACATTTTTATACATTAAATAAAATTTCATAAAAATTTAAATATTAAGAATGTAACTTTGACCCTAAAGTTAAATTTCAATTTCTAACATTCTCTCATCCGGCGTACAGATCCTACGAAGTTCTTGCGAGTTCTCAAACACAAATGCATTAAAAAAGTAACATAGCAGAATTGTCGAAAGTAAAGTCTCCATGTCCAATGAAAATGAATCGAAGCATGCGTGGAGGGGAGGTAATCATTAATCTTGTGCTTTAAAATTAGAGCACAAAGGCTGCAGTTAACAAAAACTCAGACTATGATGCTTGGTATTTGCTGCAACTCAACGCCTCTTTTCATAATAATGATTTTTTTTTTGGGTAAGTACAAAATAGTGAGTTGGTGGTATTTGAGTTTGTCCACATAAGCAAGTTTTTGCAGTCGGAGAGGACAGTTCCATGCATGGTGGGTTGTGGTTCTTGTAAAAGAGTATTGATTAGTTCAATATTATATATATATATATATATGTATATATCACTCAAAAAAGTAGTAAAAAACCAAAGATGATCCCATATGAAGTTAATCAGAATCTCTGCACGATTTTTTACACATGTGATTGTGAAAGAAGATTGAAAATCACACAGGTAATGCACTTATATATTGATATATCATTTACAATTATTAACGGGAATGGATGCCCTTAGGTCTAAAAAAATTGCATCTTAGACGGGTATTTGCGATACTTGAGTCTCCACGGTTGTATATATTGTGAGTATTCTCATTGATTTTTTGAGTGGACTGCTTTGGGCTTGGGCCATATAGTGTTATGGATTGAATATGGGTTGAAGAAGTTTTTTGGGCTTGGAAACTTTGCCGAGTAAGAAGGCCCAGACCATTCCAAGGCAACAATTTGGGGATGACCCATACATAAGCTTGCCGTTGGAGAAAAGAGAAGTCCAGAAAAGAAAGACAACAACTGCAGCATAGGACTAGTTCTAAATTGGGCTGGGCTCTTATAAAATTTCTATAGGTCCAATAATCCTTGTGTTAATATGTATCCAATGTTAATGTAGGCACACAAATTTTACCTAATCGCAAATTTGCCGAATGTTAAATAGAACCTCAGTTAAATTGGCAAAATAGATCTTGCCATGTGTCGTACGGAGAATTTTAATAAACTATTTATAAAAGTGAACGGATTAAATAACACTACCTATAGGAATGATACAGTTTTGAAAATGACAACCCATAATCAATTAAATTAAAGTCATTTGTCAGTATGACCCATTATTAAAGATAATTAATAATTCTTAATTTCTATCTATTGAAACATAAATGAATAAACGGTAATTATTATTAAAAAAAGTATATTCTTATTATTTGTATCTTTTAAAAATAAATGAAATAGTGACATTTATATTGGAAAAATTCATTGCTATGGAGAGTTTCGCGAAATTAGAGTATTCTTTTCGTTTAGAAAAGACTGTAATGAATTAAGTTGTCAAAGCTCTAAAAATACTTCCGTAGTAGGAATAAAAACTAGAATCCTTCGAATTGATTGAAGTTTGGACTGAAGAATCAGATGAAAGTTATCATAAATTATAATCTTTTTTATTTCCACAAATAAATAAAATTTCAACTTTGGTACTACAACTTCAGTCTTAATTTTGCAAACACAAAATTTGTATGTACGGTTAAATTAGGAAGAAAGGACTCGTGAAAGCTCAGAAATATAACTGGATCTCACACCCCAAATTAGCTAGGGATGACACGTGCTGTGGTACATTTCCCTGTGGGACACATAAGGTTCCATAAACCTTAAATAGTATTTCTAATAGTAATAAAAAAAATTAATCCTATATGGTCTTGTTCCACTCTTTATGAACTTAGCACTCTCCAAGGTGTGGCTTGAGGTACGGCCCATTCCGCTTTTACCGGGCTTAGCACCCTCCGAGATGTGACTTGAGCTATGGCCTATAAGTTGTTTGGCAGGTTCCCAC
>QLOD02000030.1:5566535-5588258 GCA_003260245.2 Sideroxylon spinosum | reverse complement strand
TTTTTTTTTTTTTTAAACTTAAATGCATTTATTCCAATTGAATCCAATTAATAAAATTGATAAGGTTTTGGTGACATGTTATACTGAATTATGGCACTATAAATCTTTCCAATTCAGGATAAATTGTAAGCATGTTTAAAGATTTTATTAGTTTTATCCTATCTAGAGGATTATAGATGTTATTAGTTTTATTTTATCTTGAGGATTACCACTTTTAGATAATATAGTGTCATCATTTGAATACACTGATACATGTTATTAGTTTCTAATTTTTTCTATGATGGTTCTGATACAAATTGTATTTGCTTAGTAGACTTGCCAAAAAAGTATGTTGGTCCTACCAATAGATTCTTTGTGATGCTGCTGCCTAAATTCTCACTACTACTGTCCTATTTGTCTGATAAAAAAGGAGAAAGCACCATGGGAAATGAGTAATCAAGAGAGAGTTGAGGCAGCTGAGAGGAAGAAAGAAGAAGGCAATCAACTTTATAAAAATATGAAGTATCAAAGAGCTAGCAAAAAATATGATAAGGTAGTACAATACATGATTCCTCTTGAATATCTTGATGCTCCATGTTGCTTAACTTCTAATTCATAGGTTTTTTCTTTAATCCTTCACCTCAGGCAGCCGACTATATTAGTGAAGACACATCTTTTGGAGATGATGATCAAAAGCTAATCAAATCATTAAGAGTGTCATGCTGGCTAAATTGTGCAGCTTGTAGCCTCAAGATGAATGATTTCCATGAAGCAATCAAGCTGTGTTCTAAGGTAAGGAGTAAATGAAAAGCTGCTAATTTGCATTTTAAAATCAAGAAACGACTACTGTGCATTTTGGTAAGAAAGGGAAGACTTAAAATTTATTGGATCAAATTGAAAAGGATATGTACAAAATAAAGTGGATGGTGCTTTTATGCTGTAATTATTAACAGTTCTCTAGGCACTTGATATAAAGCATGGACGTATGAAGGAACTAAGCTTGATTATTGTTAAAAATTTAGGGAACCAAGTTGGAGGACTTGGGCTTGGTTCATTTACACGGTCAATCTCATGTCACATTCAATCTCTAACAGGTCCTAGATGTGGAGTTGCACAATATAAAAGCTTTATACAGGCGGGCACAAGCTTATATGGAAACTGGAGATCTACACCTGGCTGAATTGGACATCAAGAAGGCGCTGGAGGCTGATCCCCAAAACAGGTATGGATGTATAATTTGGTCTGTCTAAGATTGTTAGTTTTAAATCTTTCTTTGATAAATTTCTGTTTTGTAATTTATTTGGGGACAGTTAGCATTGCGAAGTTGCTTTTCAGGGAGGTGAAATTGATTCAGAAGAATTTGAAACAACTTCAAGCCGAGAGCAATAAGAGGGATGCAAAGCTCTACTCAAACATGTTTGCTCGTAGGACAAAAGACTCTTCTGTGGCAGCAAAGGTCAGTTTTCTTGAAGTTAGCCTGACTTGATTGTGCTAATGTACTTTGTAAAATGTAAAACCACAGTGTTAGTGTTTGAACAGAAATTAGTTGCTTTTGAAACCAATAAGTCCATCTTCTATCAGCGGCACTTGCAATTTTCCTCCACCACCACCACCACAACAACAATTGCCAATCCACCCACTCAGCTGCTGATGGTACAAGCAATATTTCTCATAATAATTAGAAGAAGTACCATAAAACCTTAAACTATTCTTAATGGCTTCTACTGTTCACTGATAGATTCAGATCTATTGGTGAAACTTCCTCTGCCTCTTTTGTTCTCACTATTACCACTTCCACCTCTGAACTATCTTCTCCAAAGGCAACATTTTTTTGCCAAGCTTCTGTGACCTTGTCCCCCCACCAGTCATGGATTTCATCTCTGATGAAAATTTTTTAGTTAGGGATAGTAATGGGGAAAATTATTCCATATATTTTGATATTGAAAATCAGATTTTTGAGATTACCAATGAATTCTTTTCTGAGTCCACTGTGATCTCCCCCACCAGTCATTGAATTTCATCTCTGATGACACTTTTTACTTAGGGATAGTAATGGAGATAATTATTCCATATATTTTGGTATTGAAAATCAGATTTTTGAGATTAACAGTGAATTCTTTTCTGAGTTGGACTCTATTGTGTATTTCTGACCACATTCTCTATAGGGTCCCTTTTTACAGAACTTCCTTCTTGTATCATCGTCAAACCATCACCCAATTCACCTATTTTCTAAGGATTTTCAGGCCATTCTATGTTTGACAGCAAAGTTATGCTCCATTTCATTGTGGCAATTCTACCAAGATTTCTTTGTTAGTTGGGGGATGAATCCAGATCTATATTCGTTTTTCTCTACAACCAATTTTTTCATTTACAATCAATATCTTCTGGAACCTTCTTTATAATCCATTTCCTTTTCTTTTCTTTTTTTCTTTCAATTGCATTTTATCTCATCATATTATATTTGGGAATCTTTTTCATATGATGTTCCTCACCAATGATTTGTGATTGAAGCACAGTTGACATTGAATCTAAACGATCAATTTCTGGATAGATATACATTTGGCAGCTATAATTCTCAAATTTTGCAAAGACTGCCTCCTCATGGCATCCGAGTTGAAATAGATAAATTGAACAAGTATGGTTATTCTCTGTTGGGATGTACTATTAAACCTAAACTATACGACCACCACCATACGATTGTTTACACAGCAGTATCACCCTCAATATTTCTTTTGCTTATATCGAAGAGATTGTTTTGTGCTGCCTTTTTCTTGGGGCTTTTTGCCAGAAATGATGGACTCCCACCATGTCTGTCACACGAGAGGGAGCATAGCTTTCTTTTCATCTGTTGATTGCAATCTCTACAAAATATACTGGCTATTCATCGCTTGAGACTTATTTGGACTATCGTTTTACCAAATGTCTATGCTGTCACAGAGATTGAAGGTTGAAAAAGTAGAAGATAATAGGAGAGATGAAGAGGTCATGGCAATAGAAATGGAAAACGTTGCCGTGAGTTCGGCACCCCCTCCCCCCGACAAAGAAATGGTCGTTGACTCTTCTTGATATGCATATTTTTTTCCTTTTTCTTCTCCCTTTTTTTTTTTTTTGGGGCAAATACAAATATGTAAAATGACCTCATTATAAACCAAGAGGACTGTATATTTTAGGCATGCAGATTGTGCACACTGCAGTTTCAGCTCAACTGAGAATCTGAGATGTAGAAATATTAATTATTCCATGTCAATCTTCTCCAAGCTAGAGGATGTGTTGTAAAAAAGATACCATATTGACGTGTTGTAAAAACAAATATCATACCGAAGAGTAAAATTTTAGTTTCTATTTGTGTCCCCGTAATCTTCTGCCCTCTGGGTTTTGCCTTCAGTAAGTTGCTATATGGATAACTAGTAAATTGTGGGAATTATGTATAAATAAGTTCTTGTATTTGTACCCAATGTATAAGTACATCTCTATAGTTCAATTTGTAATAATTTCATTAGTGATCTAATAATAATACGTAAACAAACTTTCGAATTTATATATATTGTAAGAATATATCCCTGCAGTTCAATTTGTAACAATTCTAACTCTAAATTAAGGAATAATGAATAAATAATTTTCTAAATTTATACTTAAATGTGTCGATGCACCTCTAAGCATAGGGTAGGTTTTTTTTTTTTTTTTTTTGCCAGAAAGAAAGGAAAAATCACTCAGCCAAATAACGATTCTTTCTTCTAGTTTTTGGCCATTTTCAATTCTTTGCAATCAAAATCCTAATATTAAGTTTGATATATTCAATCTTATAAAATTGTTAAGTATTCACTAATAGTTGTTCAATTGCGAGAGAGTTAAAAGTATCAAGCATTCATAAGATAATTTTCCCTCACTGTTCATGTATCAAGTTGAGACAATAATTTTTGGTCCATATCAATGTTTTGTTTGAGTTTTTATACAAGATGAAATTATTATAAATTGAACTATAAATGTGTATTTGTACATTAGGTATATGCATTCTTCTTTGGTTTATGGATGTAATTCCTATGTTTTAATGTAAAATATTTTTTGAAAAGTAATTTTATAATGTTTCAAGAACCATAATAATATAATAGTTTTTTAGAACATGTTACGTTTAGGTCTCATTTATTCCAATGTAAAATATTTTCTACTTTATTTATGTTTCAAGAAAATATTCTGTTTATTTGGGTGCAAACATTTTACATTGACAAATATTTTTTTACTTAAATTCTATTTGTTTCAATTGAAAATAATTTTTTTTAGAAAACACAATTATATTTTTATAAAACATGAATACAAGTAAACATAAAAAAAATTATATCGAATTATGCGGAGCCTTGATGTAAAATCTTTTTGGTTCTTAGATGTGAGCGAATATGCTAGTGATTCTGATGATGGGTCGCAATACTTATTCCATGGTTTTGCACCAAAACGGTAGGTAGATTTGATTAAAGGCGAAGTTGATATATCCCAATGTTATTGCTATACGATATAAAGGGATTCTCTGTCTTCATATTCAGAGATGATGAAGTTGCCATTAATGCTGTTATGGCAAAGCTCTGTGGCACTTCGCTGGACGTCTGTTGCTCCTCAAGAAATGCAAAACGAGAACGAACCTTCGTAAGGAGGTTATTTATTCTGTTCCCCTTTACAGAGACAGGGTCAGGAATCTTTAACGAGCAGGGTTGAATTAGTGGTGAACTGGTGGGTAACACTTATACGATATCATTTCATTTTTTTTTTTTTTTATATTATGCATTTCTCAAAGTAGGGGGAAATGATAGAGAACTGTTCTATCATCAGTCTTTTCCTCTCACTTTCATTTCTTGATTTCCCCTTTTCTCTTGATAATTTCAAACAAAACCTTGCAATGTACACTTTTATATTTTTATTTTTGAAGGCTATATACTCTACAGTAGAATATATGAATTACTTAGCTGACGGGTGATCCAATTGTACTCCGTTGTTGCATAAGTTTTATCCATTCAAAACCTACTAGAAATATTATTAGCACATTCTGGATTGGAATTGCCGCTTGTAATTGCCAAATAAGTAGTACTTATTCCAACCCAAGGAACACCAAATTGCCCATGTCCGAATTTGGAAATAGGGTTTGATTTGGGAGGGGCGGCCTGTGGCCTTTTGGTGGCGCTCTTTCTGGCATCTACTTAATCGCTTTTTGATAAAATCTCTACTCATATATATAGATACACATATAAATTTTTTTCCACTTTTTCCCCAAATTTCCTGATGGGGGAGAATTGATTCTAAATTTGCTTGTCCAATTGTAAAAGTTTCTGGGAGACATAATTGCATTTTTCAAATATAATTTCCAGGCAATATATTTTTCTTAGGGATCAAATAAATAAATAAATAAGATTCATCACACCCTATTTGTAATGATATATTTGATTTCATTTAGTAAAAATTTTCTTATGTTTGAGATTAAAACAAAATATTATAAATAAGATTTATTTTATTTCATAACTTAAATTTTGATATTTTTATATCATTTAAAATTTAACGCAATTAAATCTACCCTCATATACCATATTTATCATATTTTCTATTCCTTATTAACACGATAAAATTTGACATCTCTCTTAAATTAATTCAATTAAAATTTTAAATTCAATCAATTGTCCCAAACATAGAATTTTATTTATCAAATAAAATGAATTCTTTATTTTAAAATCTAATCAATTTTAAGAGAGATGCTTCTAAATCAAGTGTTAAAAGGACAATTTGAGTCACATGCAAGAATTAAAAAAAAAATTACCTCACTGACATGAACAAGCACCAGGGAAAATGCCAAAGCACAGAGAGAGTACTGAAAATTGAAAGGCAGCCTGCCAGTGATATATTTCCATTCTTTTTTTTTTTTAAGACAAACCAATGATAGATTTCAAAGATTCAACTATTTATAAAATCAATTTAAACAATGTTTATATTTAAATTAGCTACGGCACACGGCATATAGTTGTCCAGGAAAATGAAAGAATAAAATACAAACAGTACAGTAAGCCCACTTTGCCAGCCAAACCTAAACCCTTGATTATCTGGAACTTGTTCTCAAGAAACATACATGTTGGACAGAGTATTCTCTCTGGGATTCCAGGTTGATAGCATCTTTGCCTCTTTCAATTTGTTACAACATATGATGGACACCAATGACGGCCGAAAAAAATCACAGGGGGCTGGAATACTCGGAGCTTGTATGGGAAATGATATCTGGTAGTTCCTCTAAACAATGCAAATAGAAGAGCGAGGAACGCGAATAAAAGCAGAATAGAGAGAAATATGAGGGGGATGGTGTTTCAAAAGCAAACTCAGAGAGTCAGAATTCTAGAGGCAAAGTAGACGCCAGCTAACCTCAATGTTGTGCAAAATTTGGTTCATGTAGGTTTCCACTTGTCATTTGTCACGTACTTCTCTCTTTGGAAGCATGTCGGGTCTCCTGAATCTGAAACGGAACCGTGTTCCTAGAACAAGAGCAATCATCGAGACGTGTAAGAAATGATTATTTTGAACTTTGAGCACAAGACACACTTGCAGTAATCAGAAATCCCTTGCAAGAAAAGCCCAACATGAATCCCCTCTTTCTACTGTAAAGGCACTTCAATAGTCTAATTATAGATAGAAGTCGCTAGATACTATGGAAAAGTGGATATATGAAAGTACTAGCCAAAATACAATTTGGACGCAGAACCATATGCATTGCATTCCAAAATAATCAACCCTGCCAAGAAAACCATCCCCTTCCCCTTCCCAACACACGCACAAAAGGGAAAAGGGGAAAAATGGAGAGTTACATAAATTATCTGAAAAAAAAAAAAAAAAAAAAACTTTTTAGTGACATTACCAATAGAATTTCTCGAAAAGAACTTCAATATCTCGTCAATTATTATTACCTACACCAGGTAGACAACATTGTAAGTACAGTGGAATAAGATAAAGCCCTGAATATGAAACCAAAATTGATGGTGCATTGTCCTAGATTTAAACAAGAAACAATTAAACAAAATATTGTACAAGAAGATCATACTAAACAAGTAAACAAAATATTGTACAATAAGATCATACTAACTTTTCAGTAAGCTACCAATGAAGATAGACGTTATCGAAGAGAAGGAAGTAACATTTATCAATTTAAGAAAGCATTAAAGCTGTTCCTCAAACTAATAGATAAGAAGGCAATCCTGACAGGAAAACACATGGAAAGGGACTTTTGTTCAGGTGCTTACAGAATTTGTTTTTTTATGATTACAGAGATCAATACAATACCTGTCAAGAAGTTCCACATCCAACCACACAGAAACAGACAAAAAGGGGAAGAACATAAGATTTGGTTTCATTAAATTTAACATATTAGTCGTTCCCCAAAGAAAGCATTTTAAAATTTGAACTAAACAACCACCAAATTTGAGGCCCATTTGAGGATTTTCACTGAAATTGATTAACAACAACGAGTTACATGACCTACGCAGCAAGTACATTGAATTTCCGACAAAATATAGTCAGGGATTCTGGCTTACTGCAGGTAATTACAAGAAAATAATGAGTAATTAAAATATAGAAGTCAGTCAGCGACTATTGAGGCAAATATTACCCTTTTTGTTATGGAATGGTACCATATTTGAGACTTCTGATTCCAATATTTGGCAATGGCATCCTCAACATTGGTATTTTAAATGTTTACACTACTTATAAACTATAAACAGAAATTCAATCCAATTGACTAACAGAATGTTGCCAATAATATTTATCTAATTTTATTTAAAACAAAATGTTGATTCAATTATTCCAATATCAAGTTATGTCTAATATGTAGTTAGTTCATAACTCGTTTGGGGCTAAGACTTTGTTAAGTCGAGTTGTATGGGTAAAAAACAAAGGTATAAAGTAGCTGCCCATTGGTTTTCTCACATCCCCAGGGAAACTAAACTACCCCGTGACGGTGAAAAGTAAACATCAGGTACACAAACAAGCACAGAAACATACATATCAAACATCAACATTAACCATATCATAACACATTGTCGATGATTGAGTGCCATATCAGGCGTATCATGGTCGTCAAGCCCTTTGTCTCCCCTCTGAAGGCTCCCACAGCAACACAATGAGATCCACCTCACCGCAGCAACCCCCATCGCCCTAGACAATGCCTCTTCCACGGGAGTATTATCGTCTGGGGCATTTCAGGCCTTTCACTGCAATGGTCCTTCTGCAGAGCCATGCCCTTCAGACAAACCAGCTTCCCGTGTGGTGTCCCCAAATCTGCCCAATAAGTTGCACATCTAGCCAGATAAGAAGCTACTTCCTCCCTTCGACTAGAAGCCAAGGTCCAATGCCGCATCCCTCACCCATGGAGACCTCATGGGTCTTATGGTCACACACTTGTGAAAGTATTGGAGACAAGTGGCTTGGTGGCTAGTGTCATGGGACTCGTTGAGGACCCCATTAATCGGCCTAGAGAGGGAGAGAGTCATGGCTTGGTAACTGATATTTCCAGCTACCACCGCCAGGTGACGCCTTCGTATTTGACCTCAAATCCCCGCACCTTGTGCTAATAGATCAGTCACCATCAGCTCAAGTCCCTATACCTCAAAACAAGGACGGATCTATGGGAGGCAAGCTCCAGAAAATCTTTAGAGGTCCAGTGTAGTTTTAGCAAAAATCTTTGAATGCCCTTTAAGGCCCGTACACTCAATTTGTTTTCAACACTCCTATAGTTCTCCTCATCCATAATTTTTCAACCTTGCCCCCTTACCCCAACCCACAAAAATAAAATCATAGGTTTCCCCATGTCTCGGATTGACACTTGAAGTGTTGTTGCCCTACCTCATCAACAGCACTCCTGGTACAAGTAAGCATTCACATCTGTAAAATCATAGTCCCGTCTCCCACAAATGAAGGGCTGACAACACCATAAAAACTCAAGACTTGATTAATTTAATTCATTCATTGAAGATTCACCTACCCCACTAACAAACTCTCATGCTCGCTCTAGGTCACCCTAACTCTCATCTCACTCGCCTCTGGTGAGCCTTACAGTTGACGATGATCGGCACTGTTCCCAGACGATTAAAGCACCCAGCTCAGTTTCGATCACCCACACACATTAACAACAAAACATGCACCTGCATAATAAGACAACAAGCAGAAAAATAGGAATGTAATCAAACTACTTACAGGAAATGAAAGATACATGACAACAGTCCACTCAGCCCAAGACAATGGTGTCACCTGGAACACAAAATTAAAAAAATACAGTTAGTAACCTCATAGAAGGGAAGAATAAAGTTGGATCACTTAAAAAAAAAAAAATAATAATAATAATTGAGTGGATGGATGGAAAAAGAGAAACCACTTACGGAGAAAAGAACAGATAGAGGTTGCACATACAATATGAGTATGTGAAGAAGCATAGTCAGGATGATTGAGGCAACAAGCCACAAGTTACTCCAAGGAGGGATAACACTACAATAAAGCATACCATAAGGGTCAGTATTTTTGAAATCCTCTTTTCATAATTTTTCCCTTCTGTCTTTTCACTTGGTGAAGAAGCAGCAACTAATGGCACAAACTCTACAATGAAAGCTTAAAAACTACATCAAGAATGCTAAAGAAGTCCTGAGATCTGCACCTCCTGATAAAAAAACTTCCCAACTTGATGTAAATTGTTATCTTCAGATTCTCTTAAAACACTTAAATTGGCCATTTGAAATGAAGGCATTTTTGGCTTTACATGTGCAGATGTGCAAGGGATAATATATGTAGTCTTGGGTCCACAAAACAAGGTAACTGGAAGTGCTCAAATAATGTGTGAAACTGAACAGCTGAGAAATTGTTTAATTTTTGTTTGTGCAATATTTTCGATTAGTAAAAGAAGAACAGCCCTTAAATAGATTTGATTAGCGTCATTAAACCCATATAACCGACCCTATCTAGTGGGAAAATGTTTGATTTAGTTTGGTTTAGTATAAGAAGAACAGCCAAAGTTCACAAGTATTGCTTTCAAAGTATCTAAACCACACACTTTGGAACCACTATTTAATTGGTTTCCTTAATTCAGAGTTTCACTCCTTCCTTTCGAAGTTTGTACTTTTGAGAAGCCAACAAGTGTTGCATAGCCACTTGTATTAATAAAATCAAAACATCCACTCAGCATTCAAAATGACTTCATCTAGGATAGATGTTAAATTTGAGATTACATCTGAGGTTCAGCTGTATACTCACAAGAGGGATTGATTTTCACTGAGGTTATTCAATGCATTGAACATCTCAACAACAACAAGCACGGTCATTGATACAGTTGATGGATGCCGATCATTGAATATACTACATGGATAAGTTGTTTCCCTTGTTGAACAAGTGTCAAAATTTATCTGAAATAATGAAATACAAGATGTTAGTGTTCAAAAAGGGTAGTCTATGGACATGCACAACCAGTCTTTAAACGACGGAATTTTAAAATTCCTTGTCAATGCAGATCATGGGATCAAACGGTAAAATGGTGAATGCTTGTAAAATGGTGAACCACGATGCAAGATCTCTAAAATAATTTACAAGCAATTCAAACATCAATTCTTACATGAATTTTCAATCCCATTGAGGCAAATGAGAATGGAGTTAGTAAATATTTTAGTATGAATTCCATTTCGGGAAATCCTAAATTTATAGAAAATAATCACAGCCATTTCTTTCTGACTTCCAACTCCAAGTATTCCAAAATTTGACAAAAAAAATCCACTTTTCTGCTCAAGTGTTTTGTTTGAACCAGGACCTGGACCTGTGTGAACTAGACACCTAATTTGCATGCAAATTTTGTGGAGAGAATTTTCAAATTACGCCCTCATGTCACACACAATACAAAACCAGCATCTTTAACACACTAGTTCAGACATGAGATAGAACTTACCAGCTCAACATATGGTACTTTAGGCCCACTATCAGAGTAAACAAACCACCATACAAACCCAGCAACAGTGGCAAGTCCAACATAAGCTGCAACAACCAAAAAATGAGATCATATGTCTCAGATTAAACTGCAACAACAGAATGTGCTCTTTCACTAAAATCAGGCAAGTCCAACGTAAGCTGCAACAACCAAAAAATGAAATCATATGCCTCAGCTTAAAGTGCGAAAGTGCAACAACAGTATGCTCTTTCACTAAAATCAGTGTCTTGGTATTCATCATTGTGACAACTTGAATTGTAAACATGTGTAATATTGATCCCAATTTCTTACAAGGGTCCTTGTAAGGACAAGTAAACTGGAAAAGCAAGTTACCTACCGTACCTCAAAACAATTATTTTTTTTTTTTAAAAGTACATTACGTCAACCAACCACATTATAAAATTAAAGCCAGACAGCAGCAAATGAAGTAGGACTTCAATAAACCGTTGATGTAATGCCAAAAGCGAGAGTAGTTGATTTTATCACTCTATTTATTAATTTCCAGTATGTCGTACACCATCAAAAAGCCACGATTTAAGTATATAGCATATCAGAGGATCACTGAATCATAGGTTGGTCTGGTCTATATTAATTTCGTTTCAACCAACCCAAGACTGAAAGTTATTGGTACAGGAAGCAAATCTCCATTTTTTTTTTTTGGGGGGGGGGGGGGGGGTTTAAAGAAACCTGCAGTAACAGTCAGGTTATACCTCCAATGACTAGATAACGAAAGAATAGCCAACCAGTGACAACTGCTTCGCTGACCTGTAGATACAAACACACTGAAAATGTGAAATAATAGAAATACAAAGTCCTCTTTTACCCCCCTTATCCTAAACAACAGAAGAACTCAAGACACTAATGGATTCACAATTCCATTAATTGCAAGCATTGAAAATAAAGAACTGAAATTAGTTTAGGACCATAAGCAAACATCAACATTTCGTTTCGTTTCGTTCCCACTGAAATGGCTGGAAAAGTTTCTGTTTCCGTGGTAACAACACAAAACTTCAATGAAAATTTTACATTCTAATGTTCCCATTGAAATACAACAGAGCATTAATTGTTTCCATACTCTCTCAAGAATCTTAGATACTTGTATATATTTTACATTTAATTTTCTCAAGATAGAAAATAAAGAGAGAATAACGATAAAATCTTAAGTTCAATACAAAATTTAAGAAATTAGAAAAGGAACTTAAGAGATAGAGAAGTGAAGATAAAACCCTTTGTTTGCAATATATTTTTAATTTTTTTCAAACTTTCTTTTTACGGTTACCAAGAAACAAATTATTATTTAAACAAAATTCAACCTTTTCAGGCAAGTAGGCCGAAATCTTTTACTTGTATTAATTATTATTAGCATCATTGTAGTTATTACTATTATTGAAAATCTGATGAAAAATGCACTAACTATAATTATTTCAATAAGCCATGGATCTAAATTGCATTCCCTTTTGGTCGTGGGTACATGTTGAAATTTCATAGTTTTGTTTAGAATGATTATCAGTTGGTTTCAATGTACCTTAATGCAATATTGATATACTACTAGTCTTTTATAAATTATATTATTGAGTATGGTAATAGCTATATTATATTATTCTATTGATTATTTTAGTTATATTAGTTTAATAAAAAAAGGCAAAAGCTATCCTTCCGAAAAAACAAAATAACTCATGTTTGCCCCATGGTTTCAGTTTAGTGTAAGAAGCTAATTGCATCCTGATCCATACGCCCACTCATCTAACCATACAAAATGCCCACAGAAATGCTCTTGGATCTATATAAAGAACTTTCAATATCCTGAAAATATTTTTTGTTTCATTTCTCTCTAAACAAGCCAAGATATGCAAAAAGGAATTAAACACCATGCCTTCCTTCTACTTCTGTGAACTCTGGCTCCCCACCACTACTCAAAAGCTTGTTTAACCTTTCTCAGAAATTTCAGCACAAGAGAAGACCAACCTCCAATGCCCTACAATCCACAAGCAATGCATAAAACGATGATTAATGGACTTTTCATCCTCCTTGCAAAGATAGCATAAGTTCAACAATATTAAGCTCTTTTTAACAAGATTTTCTACTAGGACGAAAAATGCAATCTTAGGAGGGAGCCCACTCTTCCAAATGCTTTTCCATGGAAAAGGACCCCTACCAAAGTCACCCAATATCAGATAGCATTGACTTCAAAACAGTCCACCTAGGAACACTTCCAACTCAATCTATCCTCCCCCTCCCCAACCTTGGCAATATAGAGGCTAGCAAGAAGCTGGCAGTAAGGTCCACTTCCCAATCCTGAATGTTACTACGTAGTGGGATATTCTCTCCAGAGGAAATCTTCTACCTAATCTCCTTTATTAATTGTCAACTCATAAATAGCTGGAAACTGTCTGACAAACTATTATCTCCCCTCAGTCGATCTTCCCAAAACTATACTCTGTCACCTCTACCCGCTTCAAAGCTCACAAATAGAAAAACTTCCACCACAATCGGCGGATGCCTTTCCATAAATTTGTCCACAAGTCCCCTTCACCTTCTTTGTGGTCCATTCCCCTCTTTCAAGGCCATACTTAGCTACCACAACCGGTCTTCGCAAGCTACGACTCTAATTAGAAAATGTCCGCAGCCACTTGCTCAACAGTGCCCCATTAAGAGTGTGCAGTGGAAGTATCTCTACCCCTCCTTGTTTCAGTGGCATACACACTGTGTGCCACACAACTAAATGAAATTTGTGCTCCCCCCAATTCCAATCTGCAGTAAATTCCATTGAATCTTCTCCAACCACTTAGCAACTGACATGGGCACCTTGAAGTGAGACATAAAGAAGATGGGAATTCTCGATAATGTACTTTAAATGTGCAACTCATGCAACCTTTGAGAGAGGACCCCTTTTCCACCTTTGAGGCTTCTTTGGTACTTCTCTATTATGCCATCCTACACTCTTTTAGCTTTAAAAGATCACCCAATGGGAGTCCAAAGTACATAGAAGGTAGCTAGCTAACTTTGCACCCCAAAATGGCTAACCATCCACATCCTGCACCTCACCTACAGGGATAAGTTCCAATTTTCTGAGGTTCACTTTCAACACTAATACAACCTTAAAACACAACATGACACACCTTAAATACCCCGGCTGAATGGGGTCAACATCCCAGAACACAAAAAATCATCTGCAAACAGCAAGTGTGACAATTCCATGTGTCGACCACAATCATTCCCACCCTTGAACCCTTCTAGCACCCCCTGTTGCACTGTCCATGTGATGAATCCTCGAAAAGCTTCTATTACAAGGGTAAACAAAAAGGGATACAAAGGATCACCTGCCTAAGGCCCCCTGAGGTCCTGAAAAAATATGCCTGTTGGAGTCCCATTAACCAACTCTGAAAATTTCACCATAGAAATGCACAAAAACACCCATATCCACTTTTGGCCAACGGCCATTCGCTGCAAACATAAACAAGGAACCCCTGGTTCATGTGATCACAAGCCTTCTCAATGTTCAATTTGCAAATCAACTCTGGTTCACCTTTTTTGACCCTTGCATCCACAACTTCACTAGCTATTCCAAGATTGGTGCCCTTCCACAAAAGAACTTTTGAGAGTTAGAAAGTAGCCACCCTACCAACCCCCCCCCCCCCAAAAAAAAAATATTAATGATAATAAAATAAAAATATATATATATATATATCCCCTTTTAGTCTCGAGGCCAGAACTTTCGTAATAAGTTTACACAGACGCCCCGCGAAAACTCATCAACCTGAAATCAGAATATCATCTGCTACCCCCGTCTTGGAATAATTGCAATTAAAGACACGTTCGGACTCCTCACAAACTCTCCAATTTCATAAAACTCTTTGAACACCTTCAAAATATCCTCTATTAAAACATCACAACAATGAACAATGAAGGTCACGAACAAATAAGTTCATGCTCCAAGGCATAAGCAGTGGCTTGCTTACAGTTTGGTTTTGACCATGTTCCCCCTTTTTAGGGAAGTCACCCTTTTTTTACTTCCCCCTTCTCATGTGAAAGAATAATCATCTTTTTTTTTTTTTAACAGGTAGAATACTCATCTTTGCTAAAAACAAAAACATGATATATAATAAATAAATAAAGGTGAAAACAACAAAGTTACAAATCAACAAATCGACTGAGCCCAATATAACACATTCGATTAATTGACAAAAAGCTTTCCATTTTCATATTAATAGAACCAACGTATAATCACAGGACTTCAAAACAGGTTTCTTTTCATATTCTCTGCGTCGTTTGAAAAATTAAGCAATGAGAATGGCGTGGGCATAAGAAGATAGCTTACTTTGACAACATTACCTTACGAGGTTTAGCCTTCATCACATCACAGTCCTGCTTATTAAAACCAATAGCAGTGGCAGGCAATCCATCAGTAACTAAATTTACCCATAGTAGTTGGACCTGGAAAGAAAATTTGACCATTTAGCCTTAGCCCTTACTTCATTTTGGTTGAAACCATCAGAAAATTATACAACAAAATATGTAAGTTTTGCTTAAAAAATAGTTAGAGAGTATGGCATTGTGGTTTGGAATCTTCTTTGTGTTGAAAATATACAAGATTAGGAATTTGACAGTAAACCTAGACTTCTCCTTGTATACAATGAAGGGGGGAGGCATAAGATTGTTTGAGATGGAAGATTACTATATCAAGTAATTAAATCATAATAATACTTTGGTTGGAAGTAGAGATTGTGTTTTTCCATGGAATTATATTTGGAAGCATAGAGCTCCATCAAAGGTAATTATTTTTGCTTAGTGTATGCAACATCATAAGACCCTCACCAATGATGATCTCATTGAGGGTGCATTTGAAGTGAAAAAAGTTAGTAAAATTTGATAAAAGTTGTAGGATTGTAATTTGTGCAGTGAAATAAACTTTTAGAGATTTTCAATGCTTTTCAATGAACATCAGAGCTCCAAACGGAGCCTAAAAGAAGGAGAATAATGGTGAATTGGGGTTGCCTTTGTAAGGATACTTTCGCCCCTGCTCAGATAATTTGGAAGACTAAGGCGCCAATTAAAATCGAAATTTTTGTTTTTGGTTAGTGGCCCATAATAAGCTCAACACTGGTGATATGATAAAGAAGAGCTAGAGTACGTTTATCTCCAAATTGGTTTATCTCCAAATTGGTTTGTGATGCGCAGAAATAGTGAGGAGACGGTTGATCACTTATTCTTGCATTGCCCAGTAGCTTTGGGGCCATGGCATAACCATCTTGCTGAATCATATGAGACTTGGGTGTGTCCTTTAGGATGGAGCAGTACTTACTACAAGGTACTAGCACTTTGGCAGAACGAAGAAAGCAAAACTTTATAGAATTGTGGTATTTTGGCAGTGTGGTGGATTTTATGGAAAGAAAGAGATTGGAGAATTTTTTACGAGAAACAACCATCTTTGAAGAATTGTGGTATAAATGCAAGTTTAAGGCTCCTACGTGGGCTTCAGTTTCTGCCAACGTCAGAGGAACTCTATTATCTTTTATTCAATTGAGTTGGAAAGATTATTGTAGATAAGAGTCTATGTTGTGACATATTTTACTTATGCTTGGGGACACCTCACCGTCCTACTATTGTAACCTGTTTTCTTTCTATTAATGAAAGTATCGTTATTTATCCAAAGAAAAAAAAAATGGTGAGTATATTAATTACTTTTTTATTCATTACCCATGGACAAAAGACTAGAGTG
Organism: Sideroxylon spinosum; assembly: GCA_003260245.2. Classification (NCBI taxonomy): domain Eukaryota; kingdom Viridiplantae; phylum Streptophyta; class Magnoliopsida; order Ericales; family Sapotaceae; genus Sideroxylon; species Sideroxylon spinosum. The sequence goes on along the minus strand of QLOD02000030.1, from coordinate 5,571,585 downwards.
GGTGTTCCCCTGGGAGGAGAAGGAAGCTTGGTAGTTTATTCTTTTTTACATTTGTTGGTTGATTTGCTGGGGAGGTATCAAAGAATGTTTTGAGCCATTGAAGTTCCATTATATAGACTGAAAGTTTTTTACACAACAGAGCATATGGAGAAATAACTGTGATTTTGAGGAGGTGAAGTGTCATTGTTCTTGGGTTGTATTCCCTTTGATTCCTTTTAATGAGATTGGTTTATTTGTCTCTCTCTCTCTCTCCCCCTCCCTCACACGTGCGCATGAGAGAGAGAGAGAGAGAGAGAGGCCAACATTGAAGGAGTTGGATGGACATTTTATCATGTCATAATTTTGTAAGTATTCCCAAACAGGGATAATGAGTATATAAGATATTTAGGTATCAGCTATAAAAAGCAATGCCAAAACCTAAATAGGTAAAAACTTGTATTGATCACACTAATGCTAGGTGTGATCGGTTTGGTTCTATACATTAACGCAAGGTGCATAGAATCAAAAACTAAACCAATGGGATCACTTTGGGTTGGGGTTAGTTTGGTTCTAGTAGGAGATTGGTTCAGTCCTAGGTCTAACAACTGTCAACTCAATCATCCGTTTAGCTCAGGGCTAGTATATTTTGTCCACCAGACACTAATATATCATGGACCCAATCCGGTTAAAATTGGGTTGGGTTTGGTACTATATCATGACAGGTTTGGTTCCAGATCCAAAAATTAGACTCAATAAAAATCGGGTTGATTCCGAATTCTAATCTAGAACCTCATGTTTGACAACCAATGACTACAATAGGACCCATCAATAGACCCTCTCTATGTCTAATTCTATATAAAATTACGTACAGGTTCGTTATATGTAAAAATAATCACGGCACTGTACCATAAGACCAAGCAATTGACTCCCACTATGGTTATTTCTCTATTAAATTACATTCAGATTCCTTATATACAAAAATATACATTCCACCCTACTTCTATGTTGAAAACAAAAAAAAAAAAAAAACTAATCAGATGACATACTTATGTGCATACTTCAACATGGGGGCAGATATTAAAAGATTATATTCCTCACACTAAGTATACTCACAGGTACAAGAGTATCGGGTATTCCTAGTACGGCTGCCACAAAAATACAAACAACTTCACCAATGTTTGAAGAGATCATGTAACGGATGAACTGCTTTGTGTTATTGTATATAGCTCTTCCCTCTGCAACAGCCTGCTTGCAATATAACTCATTTCTAAGATTGAAACCACGAGATTGCATAAATTAAAAAGAAAAAAAAAAAATCCCTTGTCACCAAAATGACTTCGAGAAACAAGCACAAAAATCTTACCGCAACAATTGTAGCAAAATTGTCATCAGCCAAAACCATATCTGAAGCACTCTGAAAATCCAAATGACAGATCAGAAACTGTTTATAAATATGTTCACTAGATGTTAACAGAAACAGGTCACTATGCAACATATACAAGATCTTCACGCTAACTGTAAGCAATTCCATGCAACAAATGTGATCAAGATACAAGACAAGCCATAAAAAGGAAAAACTTAAAAGCTTAGAGATTGCGTGAACAGAGTCTAAATTATGAAATAATAATAAAGAAAAGTAATAAGAATTTTATAGATTGCAGATATTGATCCACAGAAGTTAGACTATGGTTCTGCTAGAAATTTTGTATTCCAGAACAAACTGCATTTGTTTGCCAAAGACCATAAACAGAATAGATTTAGACATAAATTTCATGACACAGAGGATGAAAGACCATAAACCAAACCAAGCCAAACCAAGCCTTGCCTTTTCCCACTTGGTAGGGTCATCTATAGGGATTTGATAACGCCAATCAAATCTATTTGGGACATATCCTCTGTTAGATCCATGTAAGCAAGGTCATGTTTAATAATTTCTTTCCAACTTTTCTTGGGTATCCCTTTCCCTCTCCTACTCCTGGCAATCTCCATTTTTCACACATTTGAACAGGTGCCTCCGTTAAACGCTTTTTAACATAACCGAACTATCTTAATCGGTTTTCTTTCATTTTATCTTCAATCGGTAATATTCCTACTCTGCCCCTAATCTCCTTGTTCCTAATCCTATCTCTCCTTGTGATCCCACACATCCATCTTAGTATTCTCATCTCTGCAAATGTCATTTTCTGAATATGATTGTGCTTTATTACCCAACACTCCGATCCATATAACAACGTTGGGTTTACCGCTACTTTATAGTACCTTTCCTTCATCTTGAGGGGGACTTTTCGATCACACAAGACTCCCGAAACACTTCTCCATTTGGTCCACTCGGCCTGAATCCTGTGACTTACATCAGGGTCAATCACTCCATCCTGTTGCACCATAGATCCAAGGTACCTAAAGTTTTCTCTCTCTACAATCTTTTGTGTACCCAAACTTACTTCTATGCTACTAGTTGTCTTACTTTGATTAAGATGAAAAAACCATCTTAATCAAAATAAAATGGGAGTAGGTGGCAAGACCATGATGATTATGGACGTAAATATCAGAACATTCAATTAAGAGAGCTATACCTTGGCAACTGCTGTCCCTGATCCCATGGCAATTCCTATGTCAGCTTTCTTTAATGCAGGTGCATCATTTACTCCATCGCCAGTCATCGCAACCTTACACAAGAAAATACATATTTAATAAATGAACTGGAGGTCTAAATGCTTTGGACAAACAGATTATCAAGATCTAAAAGCATAACACTAGAAAAGTAATGTGTCACTAGTAACAGAATTTCTGTCTTTTTTTTATTTTATTTTTTTGGGGACTAGTTTTGTCATCAGTAACAGTTCATAAGGGTTAGCACTGGCAGGTAGTTAACACAAAAACAGTTTCAAAAGCAAGATTATCTGCAATCTTAAACCAGATAAGCATGCCAAGACAGAATATATATGAGGAAGTCATATTGCAATGGTCAAGGTGTGAAGGCAAAGTAACTAATGGGCACAGACAAATGCCAAGATCATCAAACTAAAACTGGCCTGAGCCCAAAAAAGGCATGGTGAGCTCAAATCAGTTTGTCATAGTTAGATAAGAATAAGGGTGTAGCAACTATTCTTCCTCCATTTTCTTTCAGAAGGGACAGATTTGATTACATTCCTAAAAAAAATCAATAATTAAAGATTGAAATGGAGATTATACACCCTAGTCCCAACAGAATAAAGCTAGAGTTAAGATGAAGATGGAAAGACTTGTAATCAAGAAAGATAAAGATCAAACGATGTTGGGAAAGACTTTACTAAGCCAACTAAATCTTAGAGATTTCTCCAACAAGCAGACAGAGGGATAATTGTTTTTTAGGCCAAAAAAGTCTCTTTTCCCCTAATTTTCTTTCCCCTCTATTTGAAGAGAAGAATAGCTAACGTCCAAATCCAACTCTGGAGTCTGGTTTTCTATTTATTCTACATCCTACGCCAGATTTTAATCCATTGCAGAAGTTTTTTGCCTCACCATATATTTGTCTTTAATTCTGGCACAGTATTCCCAACCAGTACCCATTTAGATGCATAGAATAAATACTAAAACAAGTACATCAACCAAGCTTCAAGAAAGTCAAAGCTGGGATGTCTCTAGTTCATAGGCAATGTCATTGACAACTCAACCATCCATGTAGGTTGCTCAATAAGACACACTGCAATTTATCAGCACCATAATATTGTACATATTGTCTTCATCCTAGTCTAGTACCAAATAGAAGCTCCAATTTATGATCATCTACAATTTGAAGACGTAGACTAATGTACAGGAACCACAGTAGGTAAATTTACTATGTTCAGTTAACATAGCCAATCAAGGAGAGCAAATAACCCAATTGCCTATAGCAGTACGCCATTTTCTCCCTCTCAAGCATATCAGATATACAGGCCCTTGCAACCATTCTGATAGTGGAGATAAAGAAAACCTTACCACTTCATTTTGGTGCTGTAAAGCTTCAACCAGCATCCTTTTATGAGATGGCTCAACCCTAGCAAAGCATAAAGGAAGATATGAGAATGTATTAACGAATTCACAAATAACTGAATAATCAGCACAGAAGTATTTATCGTACCTGGTGAACAGTGCCATACGTTGCAAAGCTACAGTTTTCTGCAGTGCTGGAAGTTCTTCAAACTCAGAAGCAGTGTAAGAGTGTCCACTAAAATCTAGTAAATGATCAAAACCACCAATCTTTCGACACAGAGATTCTGCAGTATTCTGAAGTTGTCGCTCAAATTACAAAAAGCATTCTTCAATATTTTAGGTAGTATTTGGGTTACTTTTCTGTTTTTTTTTTTTTTTTTTTTTTTTGTTTTATGTGTTTTATGCTTCAAAAATCCCAAAACAAGGAAATAGAAAATGCGCTGTTTTTCTTGTTTTGAGATTTTCTTGTTTTAAATTGAAAATGCTCAAAACGACTTTTTGTCATTTTTCATTTCATGTATAAATTCATTTTTAATTTTCCAAAACAAATTTTGAAAACACAAGAGACGAAATACGTTTGAACTACTTTTCTTGTTTTCAAAAGTGAAATGAAAAATGAGCTCAAAACAAAAAAAAAATAATAATAAAACAAAAAACAAAAAAGCAAAAAACAAAAAAATAAACCAAATGAAGCCTTAATATATATAATTTGATCTTGCAAAAATAGAAAAGAAACATTATCCTCAAGTTACCTTGTTATCTCCTGTGACAACTATAACACGTATTCCAGCGGTCATGCACGAAAGTATAGCATTTCTAACTTCCTCTCTTGGCGGATCAAGCATTCCAATCTTTAATTTCAAATTGATGCAAAATGAAAGAAAATTAGAAAACAAATGTCTAGGGGAAGAGGAGATGCAAAGCCATAATCAACATGCGAAAGAAAAATTTTCCGCAAATTATAATGATATTAAGCAAACTTCATTTAGGAAAGAGATCAAAGACTGAAGAGGGGAAATAAAAAATAAATAAATAAGGGAGAAAAGGAGAAGAAAATTAGATGCTTCTCCGGCATACATTTGAGACCCAAAAATAAAAATAAAAAAATTGAAGAGAATGG
>QLOD02000030.1:5524759-5536340 GCA_003260245.2 Sideroxylon spinosum | reverse complement strand
TTTGATTTTGTTTTTGTTTTTTTTTTCTTATTCGGTAGCTTTTAGTATGTTATTTATACTTACAAAAAAAAAAAAAAAAAAGAAGAAGTAAGAAACAAATACTCTTAAATAAAAAAATTCACGTAGGAATAAAAAAAAAAATCATGTATAAAAAATTAGCAATGATTTTCAGACCAAGCCCAAGTTTTAACTCTGAAAGCGGGGTAAGGCCAGTTAGCCCAGACTGTACAAACGCGAGATTGCGAGGGGTATTAATGTCCAAGAGAAATTACACGGCCAAACCCTCCTCTTCCCTGCCAGATCATCGTAGGGTTTAAAGGCCGCCGGTCTCTTCATTTCTTTACAGCTTTCGACTCTTCACTCGATTGCGTGCTCTCTCTGGGAAAGAAGGGGCAAGAAGGGGGTTTTGACTTCTCGTTCGTGTGGCCTCTGATCGGCGCCGCAAGAATGCTCGAGGTTTACCGTAGTAGCTCCGTTGAATGGAAGCCGTCGCCGGTGGTAGCCCTAGCCACCAGCTTAGACGACTCTCAAGTCGCCGCTGCTCGTGAGGACGGCTCTGTTGAGATTTGGCTTGTCTCTCCGGGCTCCGTTGGCTGGCACTGCCAACTGGTATCATTTACTCCCCTGTTTTCGTTGTTGTACATGTGTCTATGTTATGTGTGATTGTGGTCGCTCTTGTATTCAGTTGTTTCGTTGTTTAAATCCATGCGTTTGACCTTTTTTTGGGTAGACAATACACGGAAACGCAAACAGAGATCCGAAGGATTTCCCCATCGAATCGAGAGTTTCATCCCTCGTATGGTGTCAGTCGGGTTCAACGGGAATGCCATCCGGCCGATTGTTTTCATCTGACCTTAATGGTTCGGTTTCAGAGTGGGATCTTTTCAATTTGAAGCAAAAGGTACATTCACGTCGTTTATTGTAATTCACATTATGTTGTGTGCGTTTTGTTTATCATTTTTTATTCGTCAATGCTCTTTATTAGTAAGTTCAGTGGCTTTTTTAAAAGCAATAAAATTTAACAAAAACAGAGAATAAGTTTGGGTTTGAGAGTTTGAAGCACGGAATTTATGGGAAGGATTAAAAAAATGGTATTCATCCATGATACAAATGGATGTCTAAGAGTTGGAATCATCGAATTCTCATATCTAAAGCTATGGAGGCACTGAAAAATATTCATATATTTAATGTACTTGTTTTATTTTATAGAATAAGGTGGTATTTATAAGATGCCATTAAAGATAGGAAGTTTTGTGTTTGTGTTTTTAGGGCTATGAGATCATCCAATGATCTCATTGAGAAGTTGGGTTTCAAGTGCCTCTGATGTGGGGTATCTACTCGTGGTCAAATTCTCACAGCAACTCAAGAATTTACTTATATCTAGTGATTGGGAGAGGAACACTTTGCAGGTGTTACCCAGAGCTTACTACCCTGACCTATTTTAAATCACTCTCCCTCTTTTTTGGACCGTGGTGGAATATGTAGTGGACCTGCTCCATTCAGATTCGAGTATGTGATTATTTACAAAAAAATTTTAAGGAGAGAGTGACATGATGGGGGGCTAGTTATCAGGAGAGGGGAACAAGAAGTTATGTGTTGCTTTGAAAATTAAGAGGTTTAACGGCGGTTGGAACAGAGAAGTGTTTGGCAATTTGGAAATCAGGAAAACGTCTTTCTTGAAGGAAATCACATGGTTAGATCGGAAGACAGATAAAGGTGGTTGTTTGTTGAGGAAGCAACATAAAGTGAGGTCATCAGAGTAGACTTTGGTTGAATAGTTGAATGGAAGAGATTAATTGGCATAAAAAAAAAAAATTAGAGTTTTGTGGTTGAAGGCGTACGACAAAGAGCAGTGTTCTTTCACGGGATGACTAATTTGCATAGGATATCGAAAAATGTAGTTAGAATTGCTGTTAATTGAAGGCTGCTGAAACATGAAGAACAAATTATCCTTTGTTTATTGAGAGGGACCAATGGAAACTATGCTTGGATGGTTTGGAGTTTTCTTCAAATTCTAGCGAATGTTCTACAGCCTTAGAAGTGGTTCTCAGAAGAAATAGTTCAGCTAGCACTCAAATTCTTGTACGAGGATAAGGCTCCTGGAACAGATGGTATGACACTTGCCTCCCTTCTCTTTTGTTGTGATTTGATAAAGGAAGATGTCATCTGGGTGTTTAAGAAGTTCCATGAGGAAAGGGGTGTTTGTAAGGATTCTAAATGCCTCTTTCATTGTTTAATCCCTAAGAAAGAAGGTACAAAGGAAATTAAAGATTTCAGTCCATTAGTTTGGTAAGGGGTTTGTATAGATTGTTAGCAAATGTGCTAGCTTCGAGGTAGAAGCGGGGTGTCGGAGGAATTGTTACTCTCTCAAAATGCCTTCATAGAGGGGCAACAAATCTTGGATGCCATTCTAGTAGACAATGATGTATTGGATGCGAGAATTGAAAGTGGAAGTAAACTTGGGCCTGATATGCAATCTGAATTTAGAGCATATGACCATGTAAATTGAGGTGTTTTTTTGTTATATTTATTGGAGAGACACGAGTTTTGACACAAGGTGGTGGAGATTGGTGTGTATTGACTGTTAAGTTCTTAGTGTTAGTCAATGGGTCTTCTATGAGTTTGTTTTGAGTCTTCTAGGAGGCTTAGGCAAGGGGTTTCTCTTCCCATCTCTTAGGCATCCTAGTTATGGAAACTCTTAACAAATTCATTTTGTTATAGGGTTTAAGGTTGGGGCTGCTAATGAATAGTAACACTACCTTGGAGGCAACTCCTATGCTGTTTCCTCTTAAAACATTACATTTTGTTAGGTGGACTTTTTACATTTGAGTCATCTATGGTGCGTTATGTCGTGTTATGAGGCGGTATCGGGTTTGAGGGTAAAATTTGGAAAATCTGAATTGATACCTATAACTGAGGTCCAAGATATGAGTAGGTTGGCATTTATCTTGAGTTGCATAATTATTTACCATTCTCTTATCTGGGACTTCCTTTGGGCTTGTATTTGATTGTTTCAAAGCTACAAGTGTGTGCGATGGCATTATTGATGGTATCGAAGAAAACTAGCGATGCTCCATGTCATTGATGGTGCTAGTATTAGACCTGGGGGTGGTCTACACCTTTTGAAAATGTTAAAATGCCAACCTCGATTTCAAAACTTGGGGCATTTGGTTTACTTTCTATCTTCCTTCATCCTTGGAAGAGGTGCTAGGGGACAAAATTACGCTTATGAAGAGAACAATATCAAGGATGCCTATATATTTCATGTCTCTTTTCAAGATGCCAGTGTTTGTTGTGAAGAGAGTGGGGAATCTTCAACGGGAGTTCCTTTGGAAAGGCCTAGGGAGGGGTTTAAATTCCATTTGGTTAGATGGAACACATTGGTTAAACCAATCAAACAAAGAGTGGGAATCCGCATGTTACTTCTTTTAAATGAAGCGCTAATAGAGAAGTGGCTTTGGAGATTTGCTACTTAGAGGAATAATATGTTGAGTCAAGTTGTGGTGGTTACATATGGTCTATTTAAGGCAAATTGGGCCACTGAGGAAGTAAAATGAGCGCACACCACAAGTGTATGGAAAGGTATTCTATGTTCATTTAGTTTGAAGTGGGCACTTATGGTCGTGTTAATTTTTGGAATGATCTTTGTATAGAAGATAGGAGCTTGTGAGAGGTGTAGAGATCTTTGATTTAGAAGTGTGTAAGGGTGGCTCTGTTGCAAATTATTTGAGTCATTTGGAATTTACTGATTCAAAGTATTGTTCAAGACTTGGAGCGGGATAGTCTCACTAAACTTCTTAACAGGTTATACTAATTGGTTTTTTTTTGGGGTTTGGGGGGAGGGGGAACTATGATGGAGCATCACAAAAGTTGGCCGTTTTGAAGTTCTGGACAGTTGGGGTGAAGGTGGATGCTCTTATTGTTTGGGAATAGCATTGCACGTTGTTAATGGTAGGACATCACTGGAGGCGAACAAAATGAGAGAGAGGATAGCCAGGAGTGAGGAGGAGAGGCATCACTGGTTGGTTGGTTGTATGGAGAGGGAGACTATGTATATATCATCCAAATAGAGTATTACTAAGTCGTCGTATTTATAGGGGGTAAGTCAGCACCAGGAGGTTGGCCTACGTGTGCCAAGGATAATGGTCCCAAGGCTAGGTGGCTGATTTTGCCTGGCCTGACTCATTCATTGGTGAAGGTATACCCAACCAAGTGGTGGGAACACCCTTGCATGGTCGGTTAGTATAAGGATCGTGGTAGTATAATATGGATTGGCTACATTGTACAGGGTTGGTTTTGTCAATTATTGATCTTCTCCTTAAGCTAGTCAAAGATGCTTCAGTAGATTTTCCAACTCTTGCTACTAAGCCGCTTGTCTTCGAATAGTCATATAGGTAAGTGTGTGCTTGTGAGCCTTTTGAGCGGGCATTCCCTATGTCTCGCTTCTAACTCTTGGGACTCTTGAATTTTAACCATGGGAGTTCCTAGGGGATCTCATGGCGGGGGCCTGGAATGCCTCTTGACCCTAAATGTCTTTATTGGGGAAATGGGGATGCTTGGAGTAGAAGGCACCCGCGGTGATGGTGTGGTTGCGGGGGCCTCTTTCTTGTGGCAAGGATTGACTTTGGACACCAGAAGTATAATCCTATCACTTGCCCTAAAAAACATTGGTGAGGAACATTTTCCATATAATACCACTTGGAGTTTTAACTCTTGAGGCTCCTTAAAAGGTGATTTTCTTTGTTTGGCGTATGTTTTGTGATGGGACTCTCACTGATAATGATGGTTATTAAGATAAATATTGGCTTTGGTGAATGCTATCTATGCAAACGTGAAAGGGAGTCCGTCAACCGCGTTTTTTGTACATTGCTTTTGGGTGAGAGAGCTTTGGAGTTTGTCTTATTTTGGAATGCTTTTGGCTTTCATTGCTGGTTAAACAAGTTTGGTGGGAAACTAAAATTTTCAAGAGCAATTTAGGTATTGCACTCCCTATTTTCTTTTTAATTTATTTTTTTGGGAGGAGAGAGGAACAAAAGATTTTTTGAAGATATAAAACTTTCTTTGTATGGACTAAAGAGCATTTTTTTGGATTGGTTGTTCGAGGACAAAGAGCCTGATTTACTCAGTTTTTTGTGATGTGAGCACATGGATGTTACGTAATACTAATATGGTTTTCGTTCATGTAGTTAGAGGATCTTTTTGTACTTGGGTGGCATCCCTTACTGCTTTCATAATTCATAAATGTATTTATAAAAAAATTAAAATAGAAGTTTTATGCATAATTGTGGGTTAAAGTTGAACTGCCAAATATTTTGTATGAATGTCCAATTATGTATACCTGACGCTTATGGCATACCTTTACTCAAGCATATAATTTACGAGTCAAGTGTTCAGTAGAAGAGTCCATGTAACATAGGTATCCATTGAAGAGAGACAAAGATGTGAAGTTTCCTTGGGAAAGATAATTCATTCAAATTGCTGCAGTATCACTTCAGATTGGTTGACGAGAACTCTGAGCTATCTGCATCTGAAGGCCGTGGAGAGCCTCCATAATAAGAAAAATTTGATCATAAAGCAATTGTTTTCCGTAGGTATTGCGTTACTTGTTGGCTTCTAGAAATGTGCCAATATGAGTTAGATGCTTCTTCTATGATTTTATCATCGCTTCAATGTGTAGAACTATTTTTCTTCCTCATTTGCTTTGATTTTGATGAAATATTCTTTGCCGTCCTTTATTTTCATTTGCAGGTCATGCTAGATGTTGGTGTCTCGATTTTGCAGATGGCTGTTGCACCCACTATTGGTTCGCCTCCTCATGAAATGGATAAGCTTCTTCATATAAAAAATAGGGATGCTAATGAAAAGATTGATGACAATGATGATGGAACAAGTGAAGATGATGCCGACTCTGTTGACCTTCATGAACAAGCAATTATTGAAAATACACGTGTAGCACTTGCCTGCGGAGATGGTTGTGTGCGAATATATAATTTCTCCGACTCAGACAAGTTGACTTACATTAAATCGTTGACAACGGTCAGTGGTGAGATTGCTAAACCTTTTTTGTGAAATGAATATAATGCTTTGTAACTGTGGTAGTTCTATTAAGATTACTTCCGTCAATTACATGTTTGCAGGGGCTGTTCTAAGTGTTACCTGGAGTCCTGATGGAAATTTGATATATTCAGGCAGTAGTGATGGGTATGTAAAATTTTAAGATGAATTATGAGCATTGAACTTCAATTTATTTGGTTCAATTTGCCGTAGTTGTGCCACATGCTTCATATCAAATTTTTATAATGGCTTACAACTTTGGCAGAAATTATTAAATTTCCACACAAGCTTCATGTAGTATAATTTCTTCAATTTATCTGGTTCAATTTGCGAAAGTTTTGCCAAATGCTTTATAATGGTTTACAACTTTGGCAGAAATCGTTAAATTTCCACACAAGCTTCGTGTAGTATAATTTGTTAAACTCTCCAAGGACAACATGGCATTTTTCAGGTTCATCAGATGCTGGGATGCTAAATTGGCTCATGAAATATATAGGATTACTGTTGGGCTTGGAGATGTGGGTAGTGAACCTGATCTTTGCATTTTGTCATTACTTGCACTCAGGTAAAATTGGATTTTCTTGTTTTTTGTTGGTACTGGCTTTTTATGGGTTATTCCGTTTGCAATTCTCTTTGCAGTAACATAGTTCTTGAGCCAAATTCTGTTTTTGAAACACTAATATTCCTGGTTCAGGTGTGGGACCCTTGTTAGTGCAGATAGTACTGGCTGTGTTCAGTTTTGGGATAGTCAGCATGGAACCCTTTTGCAGGCACATTCTTGTCACAAAGGCGATGTCAATGCCTTGGCAGCATCTCCTAGTCATAACAGAGTGTTCTCTGCTGGCTCTGATGGCCAGGTACTGCACACTTAATTCTTTTGGGGAATCAATTTAATTGTATTCACAATACTTCTGTGCGTCCAAAGCCTTGGTTGAATCATAAGGACTTCAGTGAAGGCCAAATGTCATTAGAGAATTTACTTTTTCTGTGTAACTTAACTTAGTTTATGATTTCAAATTCAAATTACCATGTTATCCTTTAGTTTCAGCATTCTGTCATTGCCTCTACAAAATCAAGGCACCAGTAACTTGATTTTTCTAAAGAAAAGCATTTTTAATATTTTGATTAAAAAAAATTTTCAAGAAATAATATTTTACACAAGCACCAGGAAATGGGTAAAATATTGGAATTGAAATAAACAGAGCCTAAAGGGGAGGTATAATGTAATTGCCCTTATATATATTTTTACAATCCACATACGATGTCGTACATGTTCCTTTTTTGATCGAATGGGAATGAATGAAGAAATGTTAGATAACATTTAATTTGGCCTATGCTTGTTTTGACGGCCTCTGTTAATCATGTCTGTTTGCCAAATATCATTTTCTTCAAATATTTTACAAACATGCTACCTGAGGAAGTGCCTCTTTTACGGGGATACTCCCTCGTAACAATATGGAGCAATTGTTTCCCGGAATTTCTTTCTCAATATTCCTCATTGCCTTTTCGTGGAAAGTGGGAAGTCATAGGCTGTTCCATTGCAATTGTTTATGACTCATATCAATTAACTTTTGTAGACGAAATAAGATGAAAAAATCTGTCTCATGGTGTTGTCCTCAGAAAGTAATAGTTTCAGTTGCTTGCTATTATTTTTGTAGGTTATACTTTATAAGCTTTCTAATGAAACAGTCGAATCTGGTAATGACAAGTCCTCTGCAAATGTGATGAAGAGATGGATCTATGTTGGTTATGTCAGAGTTCATACGCATGATGTGAGGTCCTTGACAGTTGCAGTGGCAATCAATCGAGAAGGTTTTTCGATGACTAACGCGAGATCTTTAAATCTTGTCTTCCTACTGTTATATGTCACATTTCTTTCAGCTGCATTTCAGTTTGTTAATTGTATTCTTTAAATTGTTAGATCTTTTGCCTGAAGAAAAAGTCAAAAGGGTTCGTGGTAGGGAGAAGCCCATTGATTTTAGTTACAAAAAGTGGGCCCGTCTGGGAGTTCCAATGCTTATCTCAGCTGGTGATGACACCAAGCTTTTTGCTTATTCTGCTAAGGAGTTCACCAAGTTCTCTCCACATGATATCTGCCCTGCACCACAGAGAGTTTCTATTCAGCTGGTGGTAAATACTGTTTTTGATCAGATTCCTTTGCTCCTAGTGCAGGGTTCGTATCGGTTAGATATTTTCTGTGTTCATGTAAGAAGTGATGCTATTCCTCGTATGGGTTCCGGTCCTGGTGGCCATGCAACTATGAATTTGCTGGCCCAGGTTAAGAGTAAGAACTCTCGAAAAATCATCTGCAGTGCCATGTCTGCTTCAGGATTGTTTTTTGCTTATTCTGACCATGTGATGCCCAGCCTTTTTGAATTGAAGAGGGCCAAAGTTGCAAAAAATTCATGGACTGTAAATAAAAGGCCGCTTCCTTCAAATCTACCATTTGCGCATTCTATGGTTTTCAGTTTCGATTCTGCTCGGTTGATGATAGCAGGGCATGATAGAAGAATATATGTAAGCCATCTCTTTCAGCATTATTCATCCCTAATCCTCTGGTTTGTTGTTGTCTTTATCATATATAGTTCTAGATGTGTTTGTCTTAATGTTGTCCCTCATTTTCTTTTTTGCTGTGATTTATATGGACCTCGCAATACATTATAAGGCTGAAGTTTACAAGATCTGTTCAAGTGGCTTGTTTATATAATCTACTTCCTCCATATGCTTATCTATTTTGTTATTTTTTGCAAAGTTTTATTGCTATTATTTTTAGCATTCTTTCCATTGAGGACATGCATCAATATTGCATTTATATTCTTCTAATCTTCAGCCGTCATTCTCCGTCTATTTTTGACGTGAGTGCATGAACGTGTGACTATATGTGTTTATACACTTCCGGACAGACATTTTTAAACCAATTATAGGAAACATGCAAAAATAAAACATACCATGGGATTTACGTACAGGCGACCCCTTGAAAGTCTTATTCAACTGTATTTCTAGCTCAAGTGCAGGAGAGGGTTGGTATTGCTTTTGGCTTTAACTGATGAATTTTGCCTACTGGTTAAAGAAAGAAAATTAGTAAACAAAGTAATAAAATAACGCTCAGCATGCTTTTCCCACGCCATTTTACTGTGTCATTGGAGCTGTGCAGTCCGCCCTTGTCAATCTGCAATCCTGGAGCTCCAACTCCACCTTGTATTGTTGTCATTTTGAAATATCTTGCTATGCTATTGTGTCATAAATACTCTCTCTCTCTCTCTCTCTCTCTCTCTCTCTCTCTCTCTCTCTCTCTTGCACGCGTGCACACATTCTGTTTTGTTGAACTTAAAAAGGTATTATTGTTTTTTAATTAGTGTCTAGTTATGACACCATTACCTTTTACGTAATTAGTGTCTATTTATGACACTAATACCTTCTACGTAAAAACATGTGAAAGGTATTTATTACACAAAAATGCTAATACCAGTTGCGTGTTTTTTCTTGTAGTGTGTATTTATTATTTGAGGGCAGTGGATCACTCAGATAAAGCCTCGAGACTGGTTGGATTTCTTATATGTTTTCTAAGTTAACTAATTGACCCGTTACGTTGGACTGCAGGTTGTGGACGTGGGAAGTGCAGAATTAGTACATGCCTTTACACCTTGCCGTAGGGAGTGTGATGAAGAGTTGCCGCCCAGTGAGCCTCCCATAACAAAAATGTTCATCAGTTCTGATGGGCAGTGGTTAGCTGCCATCAATTGCTTTGGAGATATATATGTATTTAATCTAGAGACACAAAGGTGTGAAAGTAACTTTTGTTTATATATTTGTTATTATTTTTGGGCTGTTATTTTAAGGGTAAAAATTAGACTTACTTTCCTTCAACATTTGGCTAGTTATGTAGGTAACCACTCTCAACATTTGAAGTCTATACTCATTTTAAAATGTTTGTCATACATAAATTTGTCAGTCTGTTTGGCTGTCATTGTTAGGTGAAAAACAGCGTGGTTATGCGGTAAAACGATTTGTGATGCCTTTTGTTTTACCTTTTTAAGCTATATAAAATGTCAAACGCCCTTGAGATCTTCAAACGTTAAATAAAGCATTTATGTTATCAGATCGTAGTCCAGGTCTATCTCCAAAAGTGAAACCAATGTCTAGACCTTGGAAATAATGAAATAAAAACAAAGATATTGTGAATATAAAAGCAAAAATATTGTGAATCATACCGCACTACCTTTTTATATCTCATAGGGCTTTACCAACTAACTACACTGTTTTTCATCTGACGATTGAAGGGTTTAGATATGGCAAACATTTCAAACTAAGGGCGTGACTGTAAATTTGAAATGTTAAGGGTTGTTACTTGTAAGCCAAATGTTAAGGGGAGGTAAGTGTGGATTACCTTTATTTTAATTGTAATATATGAGTATGTAGCATCTATAATATTACTGATTTCATTGGCCTAATGCTTTTGTTTGTATGCTTGTTTTAGTGCAAAATTATTATATCAAAAAGAATGTTGCTGTTTCTTATGTCTATAAATGCATTTTTTTATTGGGGGGTGTGTGTGTGTGTACTTTTTGTTTTTGTTTTGGAGGGGGAGTTGGTTATGTCACTTCTGGATATCACCTATTTGCACCTGTAAATTAGATAATTAAATTGGTTCTTTAGTTGATGGTTTGTGGCCGATTTCTGGTGTTTTCCTTAGTGGAGGGGGGCTACCTAAAACCAGCAAGAGTCTTCAAAACAACAAAGATTTTTTTTTTTTTTTTTCTTTTTCTAATCTCTTCTTATATTTCTGCCGCAAGAGGGTTTAGGTTATTGGGTTAACGTACTTCATCTTGCTCCTGAGTGGCATGTTTCCTCCACTCATATTAGTTTGGTATGCACTGGTCTTTTCTATCTTTTGAAGCCGAGGAGTTTAGGTTAATGCATGTCAATTTGTAAATGCTCATGGTTTTTAACTTTTTAAGTACTCAATAAATAATTTGGAGAAGATCTTTAGGTAATTTCTCATTTGAATGTTCTCTTTTGAACTTTGGAATGTTTATGGGGAAAGTACCTAGGTTCACCATGCTTCCGATGATCACCATAATTTTAGGGCTTTGCTATAATTGTCTTGTGTTGTGGTACAGGCAGCACTGGTTCATATCTAGATTGGATGGTGCCTCAGTAACGGCTGGTGGTTTTACTCCTCGGAACAGCAATGTGCTTATCATCGCTACCTCTACAAACCAAGTTTATGTATTTGATGTGGATGCTAAAAAGTTGGGGGAGTGGTCCGTGCGACACACATTTGTTCTACCCAGAAGATACCAAGAGTTTCCTGGGGAAGTCCTTGGGCTTTCATTTCCCCCATCCTCATATTCGTCGACAGTTATAATCTACAGTTCCAGGTGCAATTCTTCGTACTTTTTTTTTGGTGAGGATGTGCATGCTTTTATTGGTTTGCATTTTGGTTGGGTATTTGGCTTGCAAGGAAAAATTAAATTTTGATTCTCTTTTAACCGCCCAGCTGGCTGGAAGAATTTTTTTTTTTTTT
>QLOD02000030.1:5491553-5504875 GCA_003260245.2 Sideroxylon spinosum | reverse complement strand
TTATTTTTTATGATTTAATTTTTTCTACTAAATATTTTTTAAATAAATTTTATAAAAAAAATTTATTGCACAAAAATTATCATAAAAACCCCATATTTAAGATTTGAGTGAGAGAAGCAATTTTTTTTTTTTATAAAAACATTCTTCAGTAATATTATCATGAGTCTCGAAATGCAGTGGTGTTGTATGATATATTGGACATTATATCCAATCACTTTAAAAGGTGTTTTATTTATCAAAAAATAAAAAATAATTTTAATTTTTTTCAAATTCTTCTAAAAATTTAATTTCGTTTTGTGTCACTTTTTACAATTATTTTTTATTTTTTAAGTCATCCAAACACCACCTTAGAGTGGGTTTAGAGTAACAAAAAGTAAAATAATTTGACGAAAGAAAAAGTAAATAAATTTTAAAAATTTTTAGAAACTTTAAGAATTTTTTAAGCAATTTTAGTACGTTTATTGAAGACATGTGTGAATGTTGAGTCCCGTATCGGATAAATAAAAAAGAGGTTGGACCCTAATATACAATTGGGTAACTCACCACTTAAAAGGCTTAACCTTTTAAGTGGACATGGAATAGTCAATGTATAATGGGTTCATATGATGTGGTGTGGACTCTGTGGATACTCCCTAACGGGTTAGGTCTATGCGCTTGTTGGAAGACCTCAAACGGATCAAGACTCCCAGCAAATGGTATTAGAGCCGATGACTGATGATCTTTGGGTGGATTCAAAAACCGATTTGGTTGGCTTGCACAGAGACTCTCGATAGAGGGAGACAATGGATTCAAAAACCAATTTGGTTGGCTTGCACGGAGACTCTCGATAGAGGGAGAAAAATCCAAGGAAGCTTTTGAAGGAGCAAGTATACGAAACGGATCAAGACTCCCAACAAATGGTATCAGAGCCGATGGCTGACGATGTGAACTCCAAAACCGATTTGGTGGGCTAACATAGAGATTCTCGATGGAGCAATGATGCAGGTTGGCTCGCTGCGTGGGCTCTCAATGGTGTAAAAAAAGGGGATGGTTCTCAATCGATGGAGTGTGCGATGAAAAAAAAGTCTAAGGTTTAATTAAATCGATGTTAAAGAGTAAAAAAAAAAAAAAAGATCATGAATTAAGGGAGAGTTAAGTGGATCAAATTGAGAAGAATCGAGACCCAATGCATGGCTTATACATGAGGGGGAGATTATTGGAGAGATGTGTGAAGGTTGAGTCCCATATAGTGTCAATAAAAAGAGGTTGAACCTTAATATATAATTGGGTGGCTCATCTTACAAGACTTAACCTTTTAAGTGGATATGGATTATTTAATGTATAACACTTTTAAGTGAATACAGATCATTCAATGTATAATAGATTCATGTGATGTAGTGTGAATTTATGAATATTCTCCAACATGTTGGGTCTATGCATGTGCTGAAAGATCTCAAACGGATCAAGACTCTCATATAGATCAAAACTCCCAACAAAGTCAAAACACATCCATACCATATCATTGGGCTGAGTTGACTTGGGGGGTAATTTTCTTTGCGCCTTGATGAGTATTAAGGACAAAGTTCTAATAATATTAATAAAATGTATGAAAGGTAAAAATTACAACAGCTATTTAAAATTTAAGTATATTTTTCCCTTCAAAAGAATGAAGTACTAAGCAAAGCAATTGATTGGGGCGGTCAATTTTGGAGGGTTTTTTTTTATTTGTTTATTTTCATAACTATATCACTTTATCAGAAAGTCTGGCCCCATCGATGATTGAGTTTGGCCAGATGCGAATGTCGTACGTAGCAGCTGAGAGATGAGAGATATGGGCTGACAAATCCGATGTCCCCATGAGGGCCCAGAGAAAGCTGTAAACTCATTGGCAAGTAGCAAAGGTGCAGTGGAGATTTTTGAGGTTTGGTAACTAAAAAAAATTAGTTTTTTTTTTTTTTTTTATAATTGATTAACGGTTAGTTATTAAAAAGTTAACTTTTTTATATTTAGAAAAAAAACTAATTTTTAAGTAGATAGTTTTTTAACTTTTGTTAATTTGATATTTTTACCCTTAAAAATTTAAAAAAAAAAAGTTAAAATGTAAGAGGGTAATTCCAATAATTTAAAAAAAAAAAAACTAAAACACTGGTGACTGGTGGTTGAGAATTACCAAATATAGCTGAGAGTTTGATTCACGCTCCGTTTTAACACTCTCTATATACAATATATATATATGTATAAACGCACACTAGTGTTTAAGGTTGTTCACCAGTGAATAATCTTTTCGTACTGTTCTTTTTAATATGTATTTAGACTTAAAATATATCAACATTTTTTTCCTTTTTAAAAATTCAAAATAATTTTTTTTATTGTATTATTTTCAAAAAATAAAATTTTTTATCTTTCTAAGATATCAATATTCAATTCAACTCAATGACCTATCAGAATATGAAGTAACCCAAAAACTGAGCAAAAGTTTAAGAAAATTTTATAAAAGATTTTAATCATTTGTTTAAGAATAAAAATTAATCTCGATTTTTAAATTTTAGTTTGTAAGAAGAAGATTTTGAAATATATTGTGTTTTATTATATATATATTTTAAGTATTAATATAATAAAATTTTTATTTAAAATTCTATAATTCATTTCTACAAATATAAATTTAGTATTTTATAGATACTATTAGTCTAAAAAATAAAAGCAAATTACGAAATAATAAATATTAAAAAGATGAAAACAAAACAAAAGAAAAATTATATATATAGAAATATTTCTTTATATAATTATAGAGTTGTAGTCTAATTGTGAAACCTTTTCTCTTGGAATTTACTTGAATTCTAAATCTCATAACAAATAAATTTTTCGTTATTTCAAGTATTTTTAATTTTATTAAAATAACAATTTTGTTGTTATTATTTATACATATTTGACAGAAAACATAACCCTGAACAGATTTTCTTAACATCGTCAAATCCATATAACCAATCCTACCTAGTAAATTCGGTTTGGTTTAGTTTGATTTATTTATACATATTTAAAATTTTTAAAAAAAGTACATATGAATCAACCGTAGAATGTAATAAAGAGACATATTGCACAATTGCATTATCAAGAACTCTAACTTCTATACATGTCATATGAAATAAATAAAGGAATGGTGGACTTTGAATTACTTAAATTACAAAAAAAAAAAAAAAAGAATAACGACTCGCAACCTTAAGACACTGATTGGTGAATTTGCTTCTCATACGTTGGTCGCTGATTCGAATTCACTTTTGAGTATGATAAAAAAATAATAATAATAAGTATAATAGCACGGCCGCCATACTTCTAGTTAAAAAAAAAGGCAAGTAATTTGAATTACTCAAAATTTCTAGCATTAATTTAGCTCAAAATTAATGGTAATTAAGAATCCATACACGTGCAACTAGAAATTTGTGATTAATTAAACTTCTACTGCTATAGCAGTTGATATTCAATTCTATTTCGCTAGTTAATTACACCCTTTGGCGTCTCGCCATCGGAGGTAGATCAGACCGTCACAATAATGGGTATAAGCTCCGGCGACCACCAGCACCTGAAAAAGCTGGTGGCTATTGCAAACCACATCAAACTTGCCAGGCTTCAACCTCATATTTTACCCCCAGTCATATTTTACCCCAAACCCTTTTAAATTGTCCCACTTTAACATTAAAAATAAAAATAAAAAAAATTTGAAAAAAAAAAAAGTGTCACGCTTCTATAGCATACAATGAATACGAGACATTTTCCTCCGTAAATTTGAAGAAGGGAGAAAAGTGAGACCAAGGTGTGGCATCGTTTGACGAAAACCGTAGTTTGAAAGGAGTTCAATGTAGCCATTGCAATAACAAGTAACAGGAAGAAAAACCCCAAAGGGTAATTCAAGCGATGGTATGGTACTAGTACCGTGCAAAGGGGCATAGGATAGGCACAATGAGTCTTAGGTTCAAGTCCCACCGTGCGTATATCCCCTTGAGGGCCGACCACCCATACAGACACAAGCTTGGACTTGATCTTATGGGTTGGTTCACGAATCGGGGATTTATTCTTTAGGGTTGGTCCAATATGACCCTGTCACTATCTTGCAAGTAAAAAATAAAAAAATAAAAATAAAATAGTACTAGAAGAAGCAAAAACGCCTCCAAATTTCAGAAAAAAGGTTAAAACAGTTTATTGATTTCGACATGAAAATGCCTTGCGTTCCTCTTTTCTTCTCTTTTGTTCTGAACAACCACAAGTGTGAGACATGGTGAGGTTTATCAAGTTGGGTCAAGTTAATTATATTAATAGAAATATTACGTATTCAGTTTTTTTTTTTTTTTGGTTCAAAAGTTCAAGTTTTTCAAGTTTATACCACAAGAACTCTGTAAGAAGCAAACCTCAACAGATGAAACGAAAGAAGCCGCCAACATTGCAAAAGCTTCACTGGCTTTAAAAGTAGGCCTCTCCCATTGGAATGGATAAGCAATAGAAATATCCTGCATGTAGCAAAACACGAAAGAAACATAACAAGGTTTGGTGAAAGAAATTTTGTCTACAGGCCGGAAACTGAGAAAAAATATGTGTCTGTTCATGGTAGTATAAACGGGGAAACTCAGAAATCAAACAGTAACCATATTACTTCAACAGTTTGATGTGATGAATTGAATCAAGGCATCACAAGGGCTATGATCTGAAAATTTATCTACAAGGTTATGCTGTTTCAGAGAATGGCATTTTTCAAGTGGCATTAAGAACAAGATAAGCAAGTATATAGAATTCTAATTTAGTTAATATATATATATATAAGCAAGAAGCTCCACCAATGAGACTGGTGCAATCAGTGCGACAACTAGACTGTCTGTCTGCAGAAGTTCTGTTATATGCACCACTTGACGTCAGAATTTGTGCATAAGCCCAAGCAAATGCAATTGAGAATAGAACTGCAAATTGATCAAATAGGTGCCTCTTTGTTTTTTACATAGCGGTGAAGATGCTGCAAAAGCGTTAAGCATGCACAGTATTATCCAGAGCTGCCAGAGAGCTTAAATCCAAATGAGCCATCACACTTCACATGCTGTTTGTACCACAAATTACCATGTTTTGCACCCTTTGCTTCCGAGAAATCTTGATTGGATCAATAAACATCAGTTTCCTTAGGAGGGAAAAATGCAAGAAGTGCCATGAAACTTTCTTAATAACACCACTCGATAAAGGCAACAACATATGGAGATACATATGGATTGTTGACGGGCATACCTACGAAATAATAACCATGAAAATTGAACTCTGGGTACCCAACTTCAACATACTTTGCTAGCTACAAGGAAAAAAAAGCAAGTTAACCAACTCAATGGTAAAACTTGTCTTTCGAAAATATAACATATCAAAAGCTAATCGTACAGACGAAAAATTCAAAAAATCAAAAGCTAAAAGTACAGACGAAAAATTCCAAAACTTACATACCTAATCCTACATTTCAATAAAGCACATGATGCTATCTTAAAACATAGTTCTGTGCCAAAGGATTTCACAGCAGGATTGCTACCAAGTACAGTAGCTTTCAAGACTTAACTAGGAAAAGTTATGAGAGTACCATGAAGCATGGATACAGATACGGGATACGCAATTTTTAAAAAATGAGGATACGGGTACGGCGAAGATAGGGCAAAAAAATAAAAATAAAATAAAATATGTATTTTATTTAAAATATTTTGGAAGATAGCATCTTTGTATTATATAAATAACAATTATATATCATGAAAAATACCATTCAATTCATAAATTAACATCATTTATACTCAAAACACAAATATAAAAAAAGTATCAAAACACAAATATATAATATTTTTTTCCTTTGGGCGTTTCAGTTACAACAGAACAGAAGAATAAGTATTAAGTTACGTTTTAGTAAATTGTAGTTTGACCCCTCTTAAAATTTATCATATCCATTTACCCCCCCCCCAAAAAAATTTTGAAATATTACATTGAAACCCTCTCTGTATCCCAAAAGTATTCTTCTCGTATCCTACCCGAATCCTAACCGTATCCTAGTCGTATCTTATGCAAAATTTAGAATAAAAAATTAGGATACACCACAATATGTATCCGGCCTCCGAGCCGTATCTGTATCCCCCGAGTATCCGATACAAGTACGGCACCTAATTTGAAGTAACCGTACTTCATAAAGAGTAACTATAGAAAAAGTAAAAACCTATGCAGTGTCGGTGAAAAATGATTCAAATAAGTAATAAACTAATCTTTTTATCGATGTGTAGGACGCTGTATTTTGAAATAATGACCTTACAACATTTCTCCATAAGCCTAGGAAACCAACGAGCATATGGAAACATGAGCTAACAATTACAGCACCCTGCATTCCTCTCACTATCTGTTCAAACCTCTGAAAATAATCCACAAGGCCAATAAGAAAACAACAGTAGGAAGTTACACCATCCGAATATCGGTATTAAAAAATTAAAGCAGAAAAAGGGAACATGATATGTATAATCCACCTCTTAAGGCTCTAGGGACATATGATATCTTTCGGCATGTAGGATAGAAGTAATGGGAATAACAAAAGCGTTTATCATGGATGGAAGTCGGGTACCAAATAAGGACTGTGTTAGTGTGTTCACGCATGAAATAAAGAGTAAGGTCTGCATCAACTTAGCCTTGTCAAACTGTAAAAGAAACAACAAGCAATTGATTTGTGCCAAAATGAACCAGAGAAATCATGAACAAGCATACTGGGAATCAAGAGAAATCATGAACAAGCATACTGGGAATCAAGACAGGAGTACCTAGAGTCATGAAATAATGCTAAAACCTCAGAATAAGAGCTTCCACTGCATTTCCAGAAAATGGAACTATTATCATCTTCTCATGATCTCATCATCCAAATAATGGAACTCAGTTCATCATTTGTATCTTGACTGATAATAAGAAATATTTTCAACAAAATCAATAAATAGAATAGCATGCTCACTTCAGATGATATCCAAAAACAAAAGATAAACTCTTGAAAAAAAATAGATTTTATAATCAAAATTCATCTCTAAATGTAAAAATAGCAAAGGGAAAAAAAAACACATTAACATATAGCTCTGAGTGCAATTTAAGTAAAACATTGCATTGCAACAACAAATCAAGTCACATAATGCACAACAATGAAAAGAGACACACACACACAAACCCCATGGAGGATGGCTATTAATACAATATTGAACGCCTGGGAGCTGCTCTGGGACTGGATGTGGCTCTATCTCCTTGACCTTAGCTATACTGTGGATGCAGCAACAGCCTTCACATGTAGTCATCCCTGCCAGCCACTCAAATAGCTTGTTGGGCAATAAGAAATTCCCTTTAATTAAAAGGGAATACATGATTCTCTTGTAACTCAATTGTGGCATAAATATAATTTTCAAATTTGATTTTTTTTTTGGGGGGGGGGGGGTAAATATTCTTTCAAACTTGACTGTTACAAATAATGTAATACCTATACTAGATAGGGCATTTATTAATTATCAATGATTGTCTAATATGATAAAATTCTTAAAAGAAAAAAAAAACTCATTAACTAATTAATGAGGCATGAAATATGTCAATTTGCATAAATTAGGAAATAACCAATTGCAACATCAAGGTTGCAGCAAAGGGGTTGATGGAAATTACAATTATTACATCCATCTAAGAAGTGTGGACTAAGGTTTTCAATGCGCATTATGTGGCAAATATGGGGGGAAAGAAACAAAAGGTGCTTCAGGGATATGGAGTCCTCCTTAGAGTAAAGAGCTTGTTGCTAGGTCTCGTTTTC
The DNA here is from genome assembly GCA_003260245.2 of Sideroxylon spinosum. Classification (NCBI taxonomy): domain Eukaryota; kingdom Viridiplantae; phylum Streptophyta; class Magnoliopsida; order Ericales; family Sapotaceae; genus Sideroxylon; species Sideroxylon spinosum. The sequence goes on along the minus strand of QLOD02000030.1, from coordinate 5,497,080 downwards.
GGTGGAGATATAAGACCAGACTTGGTTGGTTTTTTTTTATTTTTCAACATTTTAGAAATCATGGATTCTTGTTCATAGAGTCTTGTCATTGAGCCTCCTATTCATTGGAGTTATTTTTTTAAAAGGGTGGCATCCCCTTGATGCCTCTATAATACAATTTTCTTTTTTTACACAAAAAAAAAGTTTCTCATTAATCAAAAAGTAAAATCAAAATGTATGTGGTCGTAACTGATTTTGCATTTTGTTTTCTACATGTCCAATTATAACCCTTTTAATAGTCATATTTTCAAATAATATTCTCTTGTTTTCACCATATTTCAGCTTTTCTGATATTAATGTTCATATATCTTCACAATATCACACGTTTGTTTCTGCCTAACTATTCTTTACCGGTAAGTACATTTATAATGCATTTCTTGTTCTTTCAATTAGACAGATTATATAGCTTCATATTTAAGGTACTGTGTTTTAGATGTGATTCATTTTTTCATAGTAACCCTCAAGCGGAAACAATTGGTGCTTTTGGCGCTTAAACAAATCTTTAGAGTAGATTCCCTCCTGCATGGCAGGAGGAAGAATGTTGATTTCTACCCAAGTTTTGTAAACGAGATGGCTAGCTGTTGTCTGCTGAAGATTGTCCATTGAGAGCTTGGTACAGGTAATTCAAGTCCTATTAGTTACCAAAGGATCAGCAAATTATACTTACCAAAAGATTTAAAAAAAAAAAAAAAGGATCAGCAAATTATGATTCAGAACCAGTTCTCAACCAAAATGCAGCCCACCAATACGTATATGATTTACCCGTATCTTAGTTGATGTCTCAAATATTCAATCTGGTCAATTATTTCCTTGTTGCCTTTGTACTCCTTTTTGCTTTCTCAAATACTTCTGCCCCCTTTTCTCCCGTTTAACCCTATCATACATACTGTCATTTAAAGATAAGTCCTTTGATGTTTGGAAGTAAAACCCCTCTAAAAAAATTGTAAACAAGTGAGAGAAATGGAACACTTTTAGCCCAGTTGGCATTTTAGCCCAAATGAAATAGCCATACGAGCTAAATCCAGATATCACCTCCACCAAGTGTTCCAGTAGAAAGAGACTAATAGTAGACACTTATACTTGGGAAAAAAAAAAAAATCCTTCCATGGCAAGCAATCTCATTTTTCAGATGGAAACTCTACAATTCTATTAAAGAATCTGAACTGACAGTGTAGGAAATGAAGGCCATGAAACCATCTAATGCATCGATGAACATCAGATATTGGCATCTTAGGTACATAATTAAAGTTCATTCTACACCATTTTCATATTTAAAACTTATTTAAATGAAATTGTCAACTTATGTGCTCCAATACCTTTTGTAGGTAACATAATGTTTGAGAATATATTTTCTCATTTTTACGTTGTTTGAGGAAAATAAGGTGAAATTGGAAGGAGAAAGGAAGCAAAGAATTACAGTGAATGGATAACCATCCGGATGGAATGACAAGATCACCCGATCAGTGTGCAAGAGTTCCAGATGATCCAAGCCATCATTCAAATGAAGAGCCAAAAAACTCAATGTCATTCAGATGAAAAATACCATATCCTGGAAGAACGTGCGAAATCATTTGGATGAACAAGAAGTTGGATTCGAATTACAGCAGTCTTGTCAAAGTTCATTCGGGTGATGTTATACATCATCTGGATGATAATGGCAGTTCCGTAGCAGTTTTGAATAATTACAGAAGTTTTGTTAGTTGGATTGGAAATTTGAAATCCTAACATACAAAAGGGGGATTTTTTTTTATTTACAATTACCTCTTTTCATCTTAGAATCTATCATTACTTTTCATCTTCCATTTTCTATCATCCTGCGTAAAAAAAACATTTTTTACATGGATTGTAACTAAATCCTTAGTGAGAACCAAATATTTTCACTAAATTCTTGTTATCAATAAATGAATGAAGTAATTTTTCAAATGTTCTTCAATGTCTTATCTTTCCGAATCAACAAGTTAAAAGGATTTATGAATTTAGATTGTGAAGATAACCTTGTCTACATGGATATGGCCCTAAACAGATTTGATTGACGTCGTCAAATCCATTTAACCGACCCCACCTAGTGGGAAAAGCCTTGGTTTGATTTGGTTTGGGTAGATTGTGAAGAATTTATTTTTATGATTCATAGAGCTTTTATTAGAAATTTTCTTTTAATTTTTTATTTTTTCATATAATTGTTGTTTTAATTAATCACGTCACATCTCTGTTTACATAATATATATTCTTCTCACATCTCTGTGTGCAATAATATTTATTCTTCTAAAGAAAATTACTCTAAAAAGCATGGGCTTTTATTGCTAAATCTTCCGCTTCCAGACCATCATTTTCGATTTTGGATACGTGTAATCAGAAAATTTCATTAATAAATTGAAAGACATCTAAATCACATGCATTTCTTTAGTTCAATCAATTTAATTTCCATTGTTTTCTACAGAAGTATCATTCTTTCATTTTATATATTTATTTTAATTAAAGCTAAACTAGAAGGACCTAATCCATTGCTGAGAAACGCCAACCGAATATACGTTCCTAATGAATTCGACTCAGTAGTCACTGGGTTATTACTGACAACAAATCCCGCAGTATACTATTCCCACATCATGCATGCATGCTACTCAATAATAATAATAATAACAACAGCAACAATAAAGTAACATCATAATAGGTATATTATAAAGGCTACCAAGTAAAGTCAAACTATTATCAACAATAAATGCCTGTATACTAAAAATGAAAAGAAAATATGCAGATAGCAGATAAAACTACATGCTATATCAATAAAGGTTGTTGATATTTTCAGTAGAAACAACCCCATCTACTACAGAATGGAGAATAATAAACGAAAATTGATGTCTCAAAATTATTTGTTTCATCCACCAAGATCAGATGGAAACTTTATCAAATGCATGGTATATAGTCACGGCATATGTACAAGAAATGGTCTCTATTACTTTTTCCCGGACCGCTTTCCTTTGGCTTCATTGGTACCATTTTCCTCTGGCGTTCCCCAGCACACCTGAACACAAAGAACTTCTACTTTTAAATGCAAAGGGAGAGAGTGCTTTTCAATAGAGAGTAATTGTAAATAATTCATTGTAGAGCATAAACCAAGGATGAGTGTATCACGAACTCAACAGTGCTCAATTTAGGAAGCACTAATGCAGCAGAATGATTTCCTAAAGCAATAAACCTTTTTCTTGCTTGTTTTCCCCAATAACTCTCCCATTATAAGAACACAAAGAATTCAACTCGCATGTGAAAAAGAAAGCACAATCACTCAATAATTTATCTGAATGACTGGTAAAGGAAAAAAAAAAAAGATCAATTATGTGTTCGTTGTCCAAACATGTATCAAGAAGGCTTTTACTTGAATATATTCCAAAACAATACAAGCAAGAGGGGGAAAAGATTTTTCAACATAGACTTGTCCACCCACAATACATTGATAATCTAAAATAAACCCATATAACCCTTCTATATAGTAATTTTGATTGAGTTTATCTAATAATATTGTACTCTACCTTCATCCAGTAGATTTGCAAACCCAAACTTTCTCTAACTTTTCACCAAATTTCAACTTTCTCTAATTTCTCCAACTTTTGTTTAACTTTTATAGATTTTTACCAAACACACGACTTTTACCAAAAGTAACACGTGTTTCACCAGGACAAAAGTTGCAAAAAGATTTACTTTTTTTATTAACCAAACACCCCCGTATTATCTACAAGCTAATATTTGACTAGGAGCTCAGCATGAAAACAAATAATAATTTTAGTTGAAATACTGCATCCTAAATATTGTGCTAGCTAAAAGTAAACTTGCACCAAACAAATAAGCCATGTCAATTTACTTATTTCTTTTCTAGTTTTCCTTGTAGTTGTAGACAGCTAAATAAATCCCCTTCTTTCTAACAAAAATAATTGTTCATATTTGTCAGATACCTCACTCTTAGAAAACAAGCCATTCAATCTATGTCACCTCCAAGTAAGCTCTCGTATGTGAAATAAATCAAATTCTGTTCCTTAGGGCTAGCTTAGGAAACCAGAAAATCAGATCAGTCAATTAAGGACCACAGGAGAAAGACTAGTCCATGGTTATCTTTTCTTTTCAATTTCATTGTCTCAACATAAAGCTTTCATCAGCTGCTCCCCTAAAGAGAAATTTAAATTGGATTTTTATCTCACTCAATATTTGTGCCCATAACATATAATCAATTAACGGTTCCAACAAATTGTTGATTCCTGGCAGTTGCTATTAGTTTAGCTGCTAGACAATTACATTATAAAGAGATTCTTCAAGCAGCTAAATAACTTCATTGATACTTAACCAAAAAGGAAAACAATGAAAGAACTACAAATTCTGTATGCAGTAATGGTGGCATTGCTTACCCGAGTTGAAAGCCTCAGCAGCATTGACATCCGAAGTATCCCCTTTTCTAACCCATACAAAGTTTGAATCTCTTGGCTTCCACAGACTCCGGCGGTTGTCCAATTCAGAACTCCGACTATTCCTCCACTGACCACCACGCATATTCCTGGCGTATCTCTCATTCCATCTTTTTCCACCACTCAGCGAAAGATCCTCAAATTTCCCCCCAATTTCAGTCGATCGATCCTCTGGAACTTTCTTCTTCTCCGGAATCATACCTTCCACAACCGGATTTTTGCCATTCCTCAGGAGGTCGCTGGTAACACCCTCCTTTATACCGTCTCCTTCAGTCAAAACAACCGGAATCTTCTTCTCCACCTCCCCGTATCCCGGCGACGACCGTTCCGTACGTCCAGTTAGGTCATCCTCCGCCATAGGTTTCCCCTTCTTCTTCTTCCCACTCCTTTTCTTCTTCTTCTTCAAACCGTCAATCTTCCGTTCACCATTGCCAGCCACGATCGGCGCGTATTCCGGCAACGACCGTTCCGTACGTCCAGTTAGGTTATCCTCTGCCCTAGATTTCCCCTTCTTCTTCAAACCGTCAATCATCCGTTCCCCATTGCCAGCTACGATCGCCGTGTATTCCGGCAACGACCGTTCCGTACGTCCAGTTAGGTTATCCTCCGCCGTAGTTTCCCCCTTCTCCTTCTTCCGATTCCATTCCTTCTCCTTCTTCTTCAAACCGTCAATCTTCCTTTCCCCATTGCGAGGAACGATCTCTCCGACTTGCGATTCCTCCGACCTCCGCTCGCTCACTCCGATCGCTCTGAAACTCTTCTGCGTCTGAATAGGGCGAGTATTCTCAAAAGGCCTGCGACGATACAAATTGTTCTTCGCCTTGCTCCCCTCCCTAATCTTGTTCCATCTCTTACTGTTCTCCCGCTCTTCACGCTTTCGTTCTTCTTCCTCCTTCAGCTTTCTCTGCTTTCGCTTTTCTTCCTCCTCTTTCTCTATCTGCTTTCGCCGCTGATCTTCGAGCCATCGCTCTTGGAGTTGTGCCAGCGTCACGTAGTTCGAAGGCAGCAACGGATACTTCTTCGCGTCCTCTTCCATTCTC
>QLOD02000030.1:5428689-5440986 GCA_003260245.2 Sideroxylon spinosum | reverse complement strand
AAAAAAAATGACTTTTTTATTAGTTTTTATTTTTTTAAATATATTTTTCAAAAGATAAATTTAAAGCCAAACATTTAATTTCTTCAAAAATAATACCATCAATTTGGATAGTAGATTAAATCATATAAATATATATTATGTTCAAAGAATGAAACTCTTTAATTAATATCAAACAAATCAAGATTCTAGTGTCAAATAATTTATTTTTAGTTTGAGATTTAGTTATTAATTATAGTAGAGATCTTACACGAAATTAAATATAAGATTTTTATAAATTTTATTTTTAAAAAAGTGGTATAATAATTTTGTTAAATACAAAATATTTAAAAAAAATTATTTAAAGATATTTTTGTTAGTCTTTTAAAATGTAAAACTACTTATAAATTTATTATATTCAAAAAAAAATTAATTCTTGTTTTTAATCATTATTATTAATGTAACAGTCTTATATTTGATTGCTATGGGTACTTAATTACTTGATGGGTATCCAATTACTCGGTGGGTTAGAAAATACTAGTCAATAAAAAATATCCATCAAATATCTACTTGATCCGAATATATATATATATATATATATTTTTACCTAATTAGTTCAGAAATAATCGAGATAAATACTTGATTCCGAGTTGACCCATTATTATTCATTGACTCACTACATCTAATTTCACCATTGTCATTACACAGCACCACTCATTAATCACACAACTTACCTCAGCTGTATCCAAGGACAGAGCCAACTAAAGGTAGAAGAGCAAATGACTCCCTTGATTTGAATATAAATTTGTTACCCATCGAACAAGTTAGATAAATCATTGATGATTCATAATTCAGTAAACTGGCATCTCTACAAAAGATGGTCTAATCTGAGCCTGGACTGTTATCTTGAACACTGGTACGGTTCTTGTTAAAACTCTTTGATACTTAAGTTAGCAATCAAAAATTCTCAGAATATTTCAACAAAAGTTTTGTTGAAGGAAATTCCCACACCGATATTCAAGATAGTATCCCGGACTTAGGTCAGACCATCTTTCAAGGTTACACTAATTTACTGAATTATCAATGATAACAAAGCTCAATCGCTTCATAAAATATTAAGAGGTACTGGGTTTGTATTATATTTGTATTTAATACGGACACACTGCATCTAAATATTTTTATCCATTTATTTCCTATCGTACACTTAAGGGACACAGTAAGGTTAATATGTAATATTTGAAACTTTTGAGGGGTAGTTATATAATTTTGGAACTTATTTGACGCTAAAACGTAAAGAAATAAAAATGTACTTTCAAAGAAAATAATACTTTTTGAAGCAGTAACTCACTAAGAACTTATAGGTACACTATATGCTTACGTATAGTAGATATATTTGAATATAACAAAATTTTATGACACTAATAAAGTAATAAACATAAAAATAGTGCTTGAATGTTAATAATTTTTTTTATTATTTTTATATTTCCATCATCTTCGTATTTTTATTATTACTTTTTTTTTTAAATCACCATATCTTGTATTTGTACCCTTATTCAAATGGTATGTGATTAAAAAAAAATGTTACTACGATGACAAAGGACTTAAGTTTGGATAACAAATTTGTTATTTATTTGCTTTCAAGATCCTTATTTATTGATTTTCTAGGGTTTGGCTGATAATTCCATGGGCACTATAAATAGTTGGCAAAAAGATTTATTTCATTCTATTTTTTGTAATTTTTGGTTTATGCATACTTTGATCTTATAAATTTTATAAACTTGCATTGAAAATTTAAACTTATTAAGATATATATTGTATTTATTAGACTTCATAAGAAGTTTTATTTAAAACATAACCTTTGATTAATTTAATTCTATAAATTTACATTTATACCATTAGTATTAATAAAAAAATGAATGATAAAGAAATTTGAGAGTAAAATTCTCCTATTATTATTTGATATTGATGGAAAGAAAATAGAATAAAATGAGAAAATAAATTTTCTTTCTTGCATGTTTAGTTTATTAAATTAATTACTACCGTATACATATATGTTTAGTTTATTTTAATGTAACATGTAATAACTTAAAGTACTAATATAAAAAGGTCAGAAAAATTAATAAATTAATTGTAATGTAATTTTTATAAGAAATATGATATACGATATCACAATACTAGGTATGATCTATGTCTAAAGGCACATGAATATAATTTGGCAGGTAAATAGCTCAAATTTAAATTTATAAAGTAAACCTACATGAAATGTGTAAAAATAACCTATAAAAATAAAAATCATTAATCAAAAGAGAAAGATATAAATTTTATTATTTATTAATTTTAAATCTTGTATATAAAAAGTATTCAAAAACAATATGAGAAAAGTGAGAAAAAAAAGAAAAATAATCCTGACTATTGAGCAAATCGTACAGTGTAGATAATATATAGTTTGTATAATTTTTCAAAATTTCAAATTCCACGTAACAGAAATTGACGTGTAAATAGAGCAAATTTAAATTTATAAAACAAACTTACATGAAAAGTACAAAAACAACTTGTAAAAATAAAAATCACTACGTGAAAATTTTATTATTTATTCAAAATTCTATTACATTTTTAAAATATTAATTTAAAATCTTTTATATATTTATTAAAATATTATCAATCATTAAGCAAATCCAACAGTTAAAAATACCTTAAATTCAAAAAAAATTTAAATCTTTTAAACATGGCAATATCTTGTTATTATATACTGTATGTTAGATAATGTATTTTTTTTTTTTAAATTGAAATATAATTTGGCATGTAAAATATCTCACACTTAAATTTATAAAGTAAACCTACATAAAAGGTGTAATAAAAATAACTTATAAAAATAAAAATCGCTAATCAAAAAAGAAGGTATAAAATTTTATTATTTATTAATTTAAATCTTTTATATAAAAAGTATTTTAAAAAAATATGAGAAAAGTGAGAGGAAAAGAAAAAATAATCTTAACAGTTGAGCAAATCAAAGAGTTGAAAATATCTCAGATTCAAAATTTAAAAATTCATTATTATATAAATGATACAAAGTGTAAAAGTGTATATATTTAAAATTTAAATTAAGCACATTAAAATCGAAATTTTAATTTAACTATTTATTTTTAATAAAATTTTAAAGAAAATTAAACTTTAAATATATTTTTTACATAAAAAAATTTAATTGACTTTCTCTAATAGGTATTCATCATTGTTTAATAAATTTGTACAATTTTATTATTATTATTGTACAGTTACCCAAGAAATTTGTAGACGATATATAATTTGCATAATTTTTCAAAATTTCAAATTTCAAGTGGCAGAAATTGACGTGAAGATAGATCAAATTTAAATTTATAAAACAAACTTACATGACAAGTGTAAAAATAATCTGTAAAAATAAAAATCACGTTTTTTATAAAAATTTTAAATAATTTTAAAGTAAAAATTTACAATGAAAATAAATTTTTTTATTATTTATTAAAAATTTTGTCACATTTTTAAAATATTAATCTTTTACATATCTATTAAAATATTATCACATTTTTTAAAATAAAAATAAATTCAATTGTTAAAAATATCTTAAAGTCAAAATACTTTTAAATCTTTTAAGCACGGACAATACTTTATTATTAAACAATGTATGTTAGAAAATGTATTTTTTTTTAAAGTTGGATTGATTTTTAAACCAAAAATTTTCAAGATTATCAACTAAAATTTTACCATGTATCACTTTTATATACACACCTCTATACATCACTTTTATACTTTTAAATTTGAAAATTTTTAAAACACACACCTAATTCCCGATTTTTTTTTTTTTGGTTGACGTTTTCTTTACTTTTTATGGAAATACTGTTAGAAGAAAACAAATTCAAAAAATACTGTTAGTGAAAAATCGCATTCTGAAACCGCAGTTCTTACTTTTTAAATCACCATTTCAAATGGCGTGTCTCAGCAACCCCTACGAAGAACCGCAATCTGAGATGGCGTTTCTTCAACGTCTTAGAAACACTAGTTGAGATCGCGATTTTTCAAATGGCGCTTCTTCGACCTCCTGTTTGAAGGTCGACGATGATCTTTATAAAGCCATTGATATCTACTTGAAGGTGAATAAAAAAATTCCCAATTTCCCCCAATCTGTACATTTCTAGATCTAAAACCCTAACTCAATCGTGTGCGTAATTGTTGTAATCTCAGTCTCATACAAACTTAGATGAGATCGAGCGTGAGAAGGCTTGCAGCATCATGGATCAACTAAAGCTCTCCTATAAAGTCAAAGTCCACGCTTCGCAAAACAAACGCTTACCAGTACAAATAATCCTTCATGCTCTGTACTACGATCAACTGAAACTGAGGAGCGGAATCGACGATCACGACATGCAAGATGCCACATCGACGAGGAACCAATTGTAGGTAGATGTGTCGTTGATCAAAGAGAACGAGGGTCTACGGACGGAGCTAATAAAGATGAATATGTACATTATTGATTTACAGAAGAACCAAGGGGCATCATCCAAGAGCAGCGGTCGACATTCTTCTCGTTCGTATCCAAGACTCTGGGAGAAGCTGAATCCCTTCAAGCATTTTATAACGCCATCTCAACTGGCGGTTTTAAGATATTAAAGAAACGTCATCTCAGATGGCGGATCTTTGTAGGGGTTGTCAAGGAGCGTCATTTAAGATGGCGATTTTACAAAGTAAGAATCACGATCGCAATTTTTCATTAACAGTACTTTCCGAATTTGTTTTTTTCCAACAGCATTTCCATAAAAAGTGAAGAAAACGTCAACAAAAAAAAAAAAAACTCCTAATTCCCTCCTTCCAACCGAGCATCCCCCCACTCTCCCTCATCCCCTCTAACCAAGCATCTCTCTCTCTCTTCCCATCAAATGGGCCAACTTATTAGATAAATAAATACTTTTTATTAACATTGAGGGTATAAAAATAATTTTACAATTATAAATTAGTTAAAAGTTATTTTTAGATGTAGGTTCTATTTGGCATTACCAAATTTTACCAAAAGTTACAAAAAATTATACTTTCTTCCAATCAAATTTTATCACCTATCACCTTTATGTCAAATCTTTGTACTTTTACTGTACTTTTTTTTACCAATTTTCTTTCCACCAAACACCCAAGTAAAATCAAATAAAAATTTTAATCGATGTAATACAATTCTTAAAAGATTTAAGTGTATATTTATAATAACTTGTAAGATTTTAGATAAAATCAAATTCAAAACTAAAATCAAAAACAAAACGAAAATTAAATAAGATGTAAATATTCACTAGTGGAGGTATAAGGGAAAGGTTCTAACTTCTGATATTTTTCATTATTTGACAAATCTAAATCAAGTTTATCAGCAAATGAAAGTACGTATCAATTTTTGATGCTTACTTTCTGTCAAAAGCCAGCCGATGATTTTCTCGATGGCACTTCACCTTCTACCTGTCATGTGTGACCTAATCCGTTGCCTCAGCATTTGCAAACTTATTTCTTTTTCCGATAATTAAAGTATTTGTTTGACAAAACACAAGTTTCCATCCACATGTAACTTCAAAAATTAAATTTGTCACCCGAGAAAGGGAAACATTTGAAGTTTTTTAGTAGATGATTAATTTTATTTTTTTTCTTTGTTTGGTTCTTTTTTTATATTTGATGTCGTCTGCCATGAGCGAAGCCGCTTCAGTTATCTTACTCACCCTCTGGTGGACTATAAATTACCCACCCCCCCCCCCCCCCCAAATTCCAAATAAATAATTAATCCACATCCAATACTCGTTGTCTACCCTAGTTAAGTGTCTCCATCTCCCATCGTCAAAATCATGGGTGCAATTGTCTTATACCTTCCGCTAATTATAGCTGTCTACGTATTCACCAAACACTACCTCCAAAAGATTCGAAACCTGCCGCCAAGCCCATTTCCCACCCTCCCCATTCTGGGCCACCTCCACCTCTTCAAGAAGGCCCTCCACCGCACCTTATCTCAAGTCTCCGCCCGCTTCGGCCCAGTCCTCTTCCTCCAGTTCGGCTCCCGGCCCGTCCTCCTCGTCTCCTCTCCCTCCGCCGCCGAGGAATGTTTCACCAAGAACGACGTCGTCTTCGCCAACCGCCCCCGTCTCCTCGCCGGCAAATACCTCGGCAGCAACTACACCTCCCTCTCGTTCGCACCCCACGGCCAAAACTGGCGCAACCTCCGCCGCATAGCCTCCGTCGAGATACTCTCCTCACACCGCCTCCAGATGCTATCCGCCATACGCGCCGACGAGGCCCGGTCTTTGGTCCGGCGTCTATACCGAAATCCCCGGGACCGCTCGGTGAATATGAAAGTTCTTTTCTTTGATCTCATGCTTAACGTGATGATGAGGATGATAGCCGGGAAAAGGTACTACGGCGAGAACGTTGCGGAGGTGGAGGCGGCGAGCCGGTTCCGGGAGATCGTGGAGGAGACTTTCCGAGTGGCGGGGGCTTCCAATATCGGCGATTTCTTGCCGATTATGAGGTGGATCGGAACCAGAGGGTTGGAGAAGAGGCTGAAAGCGTTGCAGAAGAGCAGAGACGGGTTCATGCTGGAATTGATACAAGAGCATAAACGAGCAATGGGTAGCGATGGCGGCGGCGGTTCAGACGAGACTCAACAAGAAAAGAAGAAGACGAATAAGACCATGATTGAGGTGCTGTTGTCGCTGCAACAATCAGAGCCTGAGTATTACACTGATCAAATGATCAGTGGATTAATGATAGTAAGAATTAATCTCTCTCTCTCTCTCATCAATTGATTTCAATCATTGTAGATACTGGACCTTTTCAATCTATCTATTAGTTTAGTTAGATTTTTTAGTTTTTTATTTCTTTTTTAACTTGACATTTTTATGACAAATTTGAACCGAGAATAAATTTGATTGTTTAAAAAAAAAAATCAAAAAATTAGTTTTTTTTTTTTTTTTACCAAATGGAGCTTAATTATCTATTAAAAATTAGTTTTTATTTTGTGTTTGAAAAAAAAATGTAATTTTTTTCCTTACTTTTAATTTATTTTAATTTAATATTTTTGATCTTTAAAATATAAAATATAAATTTAAACATTTTAAAAAAAATAAAAAAGACAGTAACTTATATTTCATTTACTAGAATTTTTTTTTTTTAACAGAGACTAAGATTGCATTTAGCACACACTAAAGAACTCCTAAAAACCTTTTAAAAATTTTAAAATTCATTAATATATTTTGCTTTCTTCATACTTTGTAAAATTTTCATAACTTTATATATATTTATATATGTCAACAAATTTTTATAAGTCTAAAACTTTTTTTTGCAAATTTCAGTAACATTTCACAAGTTTCATTAATTATTTTACAAATTCAAAAAACTTTTCGACGATGTTCAGTAAATTATGACATAACATCATTCTGGTAGATCAAAAAAATTGTTTGAATAGTTTTTTTTTTAAAAAGTTAACAGAAAAATAAAAAAATTTTATTATTTATTTCTAAAATATATGATTTGAAGTTACATACTGACTATTAAAAAATTACATAAATCATATTTTCTATTCTTTTTTACACCACGCTCCAAAGGCCCCAAACATGTATATTTAGAGGGTATTTGGTACACTAAAAAAATTTTTAAAAATCTCTAAAAATAATTTATTTTTTATCTCATTACATATATTACGAATCCTATATTTTATCTTATTTTATCTCATTTTTTACTACTTCAAACGCTCTTTTATTTATACGCAGGTTCTATTAGCTGCGGGAACTGATACTTCAGTTGCGTCAATGGAGTGGGCGCTCTCACTTCTCTTAAACAATCCCAGAGTCCTGCAAAAGGCACAGGCGGAGATTGATGCCAGGGTGGGCCCACGCCGTCTGCTCAACGAATCAGATTTAGCTCATCTCCCTTATCTCCACTGCATCATCAACGAGACAATGCGGATGTACCCAGCGGGTCCGTTGCTCGTCCCGCACGAGTCCTCGGCGGAGTGCACCGTAGGAGGGTACCGCGTCCCACGCGGCACCATGCTACTGGTGAACATGTGGGCCATACAGAATGACTCGAATATTTGGGCGGAGCCCCAAATGTTCAACCCCGAGAGGTTTGAAGGGGTAGAAGGGTCGAGAGACGGGTTCAAGTTTATGCCATTCGGGTCAGGAAGGAGAAGCTGTCCGGGGGAGCATTTGGCAGTGAGGATGGTTGGGCTGGGCCTCGGGTCGGTAATACAATGCTTTGATTGGGAAAGGGTTAATGGGGAGGAAATGGTGGACATGAGCGAGGGCACTGGCCTTACGTTGCCCAAGTCTCAACCCTTGATGGCCAAGTGTAGTCCTCGTCCCACAATGTCCAACCTCCTTTCCCAAATTTGAACTCTTTTTTGGTTTAAGATTGTTTATTTCAAACCCCCCCCAACACAAAAAAAAAAAAAAAAAAAAGAGTAATGCTTCCGATTAAATTTGCTGCAAGTCAAAATAAGGTCTATATATGTTCCTATGTTAGAATTAAGGGATTGACATTGATTAGCTATCCATTTGGTGGCGACGAAACCATGAATTGTTGAATTTTAATTCAACGATCAACGGTTCCTATTATTATATATTTTATTTACTTATCTTAAATTGTTGAATTTTAATTCAACGATCAACAGTTCCTATTATTATATATTTTAATTATTTATCTTTAGTAAGTGCTTGATTTAAAGTCCCACTTTAGATTTTTGTGGTCCATTTGTCTCCCATGTATATTACATTTGCAACTCTCGAAATAAAATATTCACCTTTCTTCTTTATTTATTTGCATCGGACTAAATGCTGGGTGCTAGTGTCACATCTTGATTTCTAGTAGAAGAATCAGAGTGTGATAATTAAGTTTACTACGAAATTCTGCCATGAGATAGCTATTTAGACATATTACATATAACCCCTGAAACGGGGTGAGTTAGTAATTCCAATAAGAAGAATATTTAAATAATATCAACAAGTATTTTTTTGTTATCAAAACATATATTAAGTGCTTAAAGTAACTGTGGTTATCATAATAAGGTAAACGGTAACAATACAAATTAAATAAATAACCAGTGTGATGCTCATGCAAAACTACTCTCTTTCCATCCTTATAACACGTTGCCACCTTTATAACATTTCAGTATATTTTTAAGTAAAGTGCACGGAAATATAATAGTGACAATAACCCATTTCCACCCTTATAACATCCCAGCATATTCTCACGTACGAAAACATTATAACATTAACAATAACTCATTTCCACCCTTGTAACGTCTCGCCACCCTTATAACACCTCAACATATTCTCACGTACGAAAATATTATAACATTAACAATAACCCTTTTCCACCCTTATAACCCGTTGCCGTCCTTATAACACCTTAACATATCCTCATGTACGGAAACATTATAATATTAACAATAATCCTTTTCTACCCTTATAACCCCTTGCCGCTCTTATAATATCTCAACATATCCTCACGTACAGAAATATTATAATATTAACAATAACCCTTTTCCACCCTTATAACCCATTGTCGCCCTTATAATACCTCAACATAATTTAAAAATAACCAGCATTAATGCTCACACAATTACTAGCAAATATCAAAACATCTGAGAGCAACTCTTCAATACCACATAGAGCCCAACCAAATATCATTCTACGTTCTCCTGTAGTGTCATAATAATCATGCAATGAAATTGCATGTGTTATAGTCATGTTTATGTCTCTCAAAATAGTGACACCGTAAATGTAAATAGCAGCCATACTCTGGGTTATACAGTTTATGTAATATAATAGCTCACAGTTAAAAGACTCAGGGCAATTATTATTATCCATCGTTAGGATCGGACTTAGGCCACTCAAGCCTAAGCTGCCTACATATCCCACCTCGGGAATCAGGTCATCGTAGTTCTTAATTCATATTTCTTACTTTATAACCAAACTCATTACGAACATGATACTCCTTTTATCAATCAATGTCTCAGTCACAACATTTCAACACATAATAATAATTCATATATATGAACCGCGCCTCAGCACTTTGATAATATTAATATGGCACTCTCGGTTAATCAATTATCACAATTTATATTCGGATGAAAACCCCTAGTCCAATGCACATGATATGCTCAATCATGCATAATAATTTTCTTTAATAATTACTCAACCTAAAACAAAGCATCATTTAAGCTCTCAAATTTTGTATTTTTCTAATAAATTTTCAATTATGTAACATCAATTATAATTCCCTGTAACTCTAGGGGCATGATATTAATTTTCAAAACTTCTAGGGGCTTGCATTCATAATTACCAAAAACCTTGGGGTCATTTTGTAATTTTAGGAAACTTTTGGGCCATTTCATAATTATCCAAAACTTAGGGGCCAAAATGTAATTATTGAAAGTGATTTCTAAATTTTCATAGAATATTCCAAGGGAATATGCCAAAGAAACATGTCAAAGGAATATTTTCTTCTAATTTTGTTTCACCCAGCAACACCACTCAGCTAACCGTTTTGGCTCGGACTGAATTCCCGTTTTCAGTCTAAATTTGATCACTTTTATGTAACATAACTATACCGAAGTTTATCTAAGAATTTCTGACTCTCATTTATATAATTTTTTTTTATAACTCAAAAATGTGTAAGGATTCAACACATACATGCATATATATACACATCCGCATATACACGGTAAAAAAAATTTCAACCAAATCGAGTAGACATACATGTTAAAATTATCCCTATGACGTCTAGAATACAAATATAGGTCCCACTTATCTCAGATTTGAAGAGAGAGAAGAAAATCGTAAAGAAAACTCTGAAGGTTCAAAATTTCGCTCCTTCGTATTTTCCATCTCGGGCTGAATTACCATGATTCGATACCGTCATTGTGATCACGACGTCAAAAATACCAAAACCCCACTATCCTTGGACTTAAGCTTTTACGTTTTTTCTTCTAGTTCTTTCTTCTCTCTCTTTCTTTTCTGTCTCCTCCCTTCCTTTTCTTTTCTTTTTTTCTTCCTCCCCCCGGCCAGCCAACATGCCATATGTATATATATGCAGCTTGGTAACCAAGTTACATTAAAAAGTAAGAAGAAATAAAACTCTTCTAAGTCCACGTGGCTTAAGGCCACTTTAACATTTTTTTTTTCCAAGCGGCTTCATCCACTCTTACACACATGTGTCCCATTATAATTACAAATGCCACCTATGTACACCATGTGTCAAAACAGTAGCCACACTTACATGCACATGTATCACTCCCCAAGTTAGCCTTAATTTATTTAAATTAAGCTAAATAAATTGTGAAAATAATGCATGGACAAACACATTTACTCTCATAAAAAGTGATATATTTAGAATAATTCCCAATTAACACAAATTTCAAATTTATAAGTATAACATGGAATAAAAATTGAATTATTAAAATTTAGGCTGTCATAGCTAATGAGACATTTTAATTTTGTTTCTTTATTTTATGTTCAAATTGCACTATTATTTTCATTCTAATTTTATATTTGAATGATTTAACAGCATTATTTAAATATTGTTAAAGTATTCTTTAACTTTAACAATTGAGATTAACATATTATTATGGAAATCCATTATTAATGCAATTGTAATTAAATTAATTTGTGATTGGCAAGATAGTTAATAATTAATAAGTTGATTAATAATTAATTGAGTTAAATCAATTAAAGTAAACTCACTTGAAAGTAGATTTTTATATGTATTAATTGATTTTTTTTAACCATTCATAAAATTTTAAATATTTTCAGAGAAGTGTCTAATCTCCTAAATTTTTAGTATAATTACTGACTCAAATTTAAAATTTGAAAAGTTTACATTTGTAAAATTGGCTAGTAAGATGGGAATCATATGGATGATATTTAAATTTAATAACTCGAGTTTCAGGCTCTATTTCGTTTTAATTACTAGTTATTAATTTTTTTACTTTTTTTAAAATGATCGAAGTTACTTTTTTATATTTTATCATTCTGTTAAACATTTAAGAAAAAAATATCAAATCAATAAAAAACTAAAATATTAACCATTAAAAAATTAATTTTTTTCTTCTCAAACACAAAAAAAAAAATTAATAATTAACTACCCACTAATTACAAAACCTAGAGCAAACCTCAATAGAAACTCCTAGTCCTTTATTGTATATCACTGCCAAATCATATCTAAATAGATATATAAATATTCCGTAATGCAAAACACGTGTTACCACTGCTTTTAAGTTGCTGACGTTACTTTACCCTTTTCCTAAGTCAAAAAAACATGTATATA
>QLOD02000030.1:5415618-5428589 GCA_003260245.2 Sideroxylon spinosum | reverse complement strand
CAAAACACGTGTTACCACTGCTTTTAAGTTGCTGACGTTACTTTACCCTTTTCCTAAGTCAAAAAAACATGTATATATAAAACCCAAATCAATTGGTCCATGTACCGTTAAAAGGAACAATCCCTCCTTAGGAGTGTTTAGAGGGAAATATATATATATATATATATATAATTTAATAAAAATTATAATTCTTAGTTATTATATTAAAATAAAAAATAAATATTTTTAAAAATTAAAAAAAATTCTTTTCAGTGTTGTTCACCAGAATCAAACGGAGAAATGGACTTTCAATCGTAGGCCTCACATCTCATCTGGATCATTCCCAGCAGAAGCATCTAGCTCGTCGAAATTTTTTTTCTTTTTATTTTTATTTTTAATTAATTCTACGATCAAAACAAAGGAAAAGTTAATTATAATACTTTTTCTTAGATAGCACTTTATTTTTATAATGTCAACAATTTTGGAAATAATTATAAACAACAATTTTGGAAAACAATTATAAGATACTTTATTTTTATAAGTTACTTTCGTAAAACTATTTGAAAATAAACTTAAAATATAACCTATAGAAAAATAATTTCAAATTTAAGCTGTTGAGCTTTTTAAACAAAATTATAAGAATAAATAATTATTATTTCTCTCCAACTTTATTTGAAACTTCAATGTGGTAATTGTGCCTTCATATTCTTTTTACATAAGTTCCCATTTTTTGAGTGTGTTTGGAGAAAAAGAAAATGAAATAAATTTTATATTCATGATTCGTGAGATAAAAAATAAATAATTTTTAAATTTCTCAAAAAATATTTTCTCGTGTAACATTTATCTAGAACTCTAAACTCATCTTTGAAATTTATTTCTTTTATTTAAAACTTCCAACTTTTAATAATAAATTAATATCTTAGCTAAAATTAAAAAAAATTAACTCTTAACTAATAAAATAATGTTAAAATTTTAATTAGCATAAAATAAAATGAGCACATAATTACTATTAGAAGTTAGCTGGCTTAAATGGGAAAAAAAATATAAATTTAAGAATGATTTTCAGATTTTAAATAAAATTAACATTTTCATACCCAAAAAAAAATTTAATTTAATTAGAACGCCATACTATCTGTTTGGAATACCAAATTTCAGTAAAAATCTCTAAATTTTTTCTATTTTGTCAATTTTTCAAAATTTCTCCAAATAATTTTTTTGTTATTGTATTCAACTTTTATCAATTTTCTTCTAAATTTCTTTTAGGGACAATATAAACAATTAACAATTTAAAATTTTATAATTTTTTTCTACCACCCAAACAAGTCATAATGATTATTTACTCAAAACATCAAATAGTATTAAAAAGCGAATCGAAAAGCATATCTCGTACCACGAAGCAACAAGGCGGCATCCTATCGACGAGGGAGACATAGAGAGGGAGAGAGAAATGGGGTGCCTATGCTTCGATTGTTTTGGCGGAGACAGTGAGCAGAGAAAGGAAGAAGAACGGTTAGCTTCTGCAGAAGCTCGATCTAAAGCTGCTGATGCTGCCCAGAAAAGGCAATCTCTCTCTCTCGCTCTCTCTCTCTCTCTCTAATATATATATGTGTGTGTGTGAGTGCGCATCGTATAGTCAACGTGTAGTCATTCTCAAACTCTAAAAATCGTATCTTGATCTCAATTTTTTTTTTAATTTGCAATTTTCCGTTGCTAATTTCGATCCTTGGATATCACTCTTCAAGTTGTCTAATTTGTTGCGTTGCTGCTCTCATAAGCACAGACTAAGCTTCCTTTTACTTCTAATTAGCCCTTTTAACTGTTTTCATGTTGCAATAAACTGGGTTAGTGTTTATCTATCAAGTCCTGTAGAAATTTGTAGTTTCTAGGATCGGACCTAAAAACATACACGTTTATTCGGTCCATATGGTTGGATTTTGATTAGTGAGGAGGAACAGCAAGGAACTGTGGTTCAATCTCAGGAAACATAAATAATAAAGATTTTGCTTTCTAGTATTTATATTTGAAGGAGAATTTGTGTGTTTCAATTGCTGCCAAATATCAGTGGACTTGTCCTGTCAGTTCGTGGTTAGTCTAATTAGTGGAATTGATCTTGAATGCAATTGGAAAGAAATAGATAAACATAAATTATAAAGAGGCCATGTTGGTGATGGCTTCCTCTTCTATTCATGGTTTGAATGAGTAAATCATCTTCTCATTAATGCACTTGCCAAAACACTTAGATGATCAAAAGGAGGAACTTGTGTTTGTTGCTTAACATTGTAACCATGTCTAACACGATTAGGTGTTGTTTCATTAGTAATTTAGTCCTAAATGTGAACTTCCTCCCCAGATGAACGATTGGATTAATAGTTAGCAATCCTGAAGATGTTAATGTGAATTAAATGCTCAAATTCAAGATTTTTTCTTGTTGATTTCTTAAAGTTATTGGAATTTTTTGAATTGGCAAAGAGGGGCTCTGGCTGCATTCTTTGTAATTTAATTATCATATATAAGCATTACATTCATGTGTTAAATTAAATGATTATCGGCAATTCCGGATAGTCTCTGTAAGTGAACTCGCTCTGTTTGAAATTGCTCAATGTTTACTTATGACCTTAATTGCAGGCAAGAGCAGTTTGAAAAGTCTGCTGCTGGAAAAGCTGCACGTGCTCAGTTAGTGGCAGCTGCAAAGCAATCTGCAAACACTGACAAAGGCGAACCTGTTCTTAAGGTATCGCTTAGAAAATAATGTTTCTGTTGCTTGCTTTCTAGTAAAATCCATTCCATTCTAGAACTACCTTGTTATTTTGTTTGTCAACACAAATTTTCAAGATTTAATTTTGTGGGGATGATACTGATATGTAATGCTGAGGTCCTTATGATTATGGTGACATTGTCTTCTCATTCGTTACTTTCCAACTCTGAGATTGTAATTCCTATGCAAATTTGAAGTTAATAAGTTGTGACAGTACTTAATTTTCAGCTCTATTGTTCTATTCTGTGTATGCAGTGGCAGATGGGATGAGTGATTTAGCTTTCTCCATTAAACCGTAACCAATTGCTGTAAGTTTATACACCTCTTCATACATAGTCATTCAAATAACTGTGTTATCAATGTTATGGCGTTGTTGGGTTTTAATGAAGTTAAGCAATGTACCTAACGAACCATTATGGGTGTGTTTGGAATTGCAAAAAATTGGTAAATATTGATAAAAGTTGCAGCCTTGTAATTTGTGAAGCGAAACAAAAAAGTAAAGTTGATTTTTTTTTTCTTTTTTGGTGTGGAGATGGGGGGGGTGTTTAAAGATTTTTGGTAAAGTATGGTGTTATTCTATATCATGTTGCCACAATGTCACCTCGTATGTTACTTAACCGTTACCAATACCTTGATATGACCATTCCTTATTGTTATTTTGATTGCATAAGAAATCCACGTCAGATGATATCCTATATGCACAATTATTTGTTTATTTTTTTTCATTAGTATTGCCAATAAACTGCTTTATTAGTGCTATGGCATATTGGACTACACACCGGGGGGGGGGGGT
This sequence comes from Sideroxylon spinosum, assembly GCA_003260245.2. Classification (NCBI taxonomy): domain Eukaryota; kingdom Viridiplantae; phylum Streptophyta; class Magnoliopsida; order Ericales; family Sapotaceae; genus Sideroxylon; species Sideroxylon spinosum. The sequence continues at coordinate 5,425,062 of QLOD02000030.1, read as the reverse complement.
TCGAACTAAAGATGTTTTATTTCAATTGGCAGAGGGAACTGCTGATGCAAATCCAAATATTTTATTAAGATTCTGTTTTATTTTAGGGAAGATTTTGTTTTTAGGATTTAGTTTGTATAGGATTTTAGTAGATATTTTATAGGATTTGATAAATATTGAAATGGTATTGTTGCTATTGTTCTTTTCTCTCCTAATCTTCTTCTTCTTTCTCTATTTCTCTTGCTTAATAATCCGTTTTCTTTTTTCTCTCTCTTTCTTTCTTTTCTTTAATCTCTTCTAAGAAAAATCAAATTCCTAATAAAATTGAATTAAAGAAAAATATCTCTCATCGTATAAAATGTCTAGTAAAATCATATTCAAAATAAATCCTTTAAACAAAATCTTCCCTAAAACCAAAGAGAATCCTAATAAAATATCTCTCTTACTAGGGTTTGATGTTCTTCTTTCTTTCTTTATTTTTCTTGCTTAATTTGCTCTAATCTCTTCAAAGATAAATCAAATCCCTAATAAATTTGAATTGAAGATAAATATCTCTCAATCAAACCCTATAAAATCTTTGGTAAAATCCTATTCAAAGTAAATCCTCCAAACATAACCTTTTTCTAAAATAAAATATAATTTAATGAAATATTTCTTTTAATAGGATTTGATGTTCTTCTTTCTCTCTTTCTCTTGCTTAATATGCTATCTCTTCAAGAAAGTAGAAACTATAAAATCTCCAGTGAATCGTATTCGAAATATTATCCTAAAAACAAAATCTTTCCAAAAATAAAATAGAATCTTAATAAAATATCTCTCTTCCTAAGGTTTGATGTTCTAATGTTTTAGCTGCTGCATAACTCTCATCATCTCTCTCTGTATATCTCTCTATCTTATAAGCCTCGGTTCTCGCCCTCTCTCGCTGAAAAAACCGTACACTCTTCCATACACTCTTCCATTGACGAACAGCCCATCTGATCAAAGAATCAAAATCTTCTTCTCCTCTCCCTCGGACCAAATCCGGACCAGTGAAAATTTGTTGTTGAGAATGGGAGAAGACAAACAGGAAGTTAATCTTGGAAGGGAATACCCATCCAATTCACAGATGGAGACTGCGATTAAATTTGTCACTAGTGATGCACTGAAGCAGCAGTGTCTTCTTGCAGCTCCCGGTCACCAGGAATGCTATCTTGCATATGTTCTGACTGAGTTCTCTGGAGCTACCGCAATTGTTTTTACTCGAAGATGTGATTCAACACGCTTTTTAGCTCTAATGCTTCAAAACCTTGGCATGAGGGCCGTCCCAATTAACGGTCTTATGAGCCAAGCTGAACGAGTCGAAGCCTTGAACAAGTTCACGGGCAGAGATTGCAATATCCTCGTCTGCAGCGACGGTGCCAGCAGAGGACTTGAAGTTTCGTCCATGGATGTGATTATCAATTATGATATCCCCTCGAACTGGGAGGATTACATTCATCGAGTGGGAAGGGCAGCAGCTAATGGGTTTGCACTTGCTATGATAAATGTGTATGAGATGGGTTGGTTTTTAGAGATAGAGAAACGTATCGGTAGGAGGTTAACAGTGTTTGAAGCTCGAGAGGAAGAAGTTCTGCAGCTGTTGGAGCCCCTCGGGAGAGCCAAAACAATAACAAACCAGATGTTGAATTGCTGAAGAAAATTAAAAAATGCTGGCGGCGAGAAGAGAAAGGTGGTGGGGGCGGATCAAGTTTTGAAATAAGAATCTAAATATTTTATCAAGATTCTATTTTATTTTAGGAAAAATTTTTGTTTTTATGATTTATTTTGAATATGATTTTACTAGAGATTTTATAGGATTTGATTGAGAGATATTTATCTTTAATTCAATTTTCTTGGGCTCCGTTTGCATTTTTCAGCTATCAGTTTTTTAGTTTTTTTTTTTTTTAAATGACCAAATGTACTCTTATACATTTTAATCTTCTTTTAAACATTCAAGAGCAAAAATGTCAAATTAATAAAAAGTTAAAAAACTAGTTACTAAAAAGTTAGTTTTTTTCTTTTTCCAAATACAAAAAAAGTTAGTTTTTTAGTAACTGGTTAATAACCAATTACAACAAAAGGTTTTTTTTTTTTTTTTTTTTTTTTTTTTGTTCTCTCTCCAAACCAAGCCTTAGAGATTTGATTTATCTTAGAGTAATTATTGGATTTAGGCTTTAATTGTATTGAATTGAGGAGGATGAATTAAGAAAATGTATTGAATGGTATTGGTGCTATTGTTCTTCCGTCTCTCCTAATCCTTTTCTTCGTTCTCTGTTTCTCTTGCTTAATCTGTTTTCTTTCATTCATTACTCTAATATCTTCTGTTCTTTATTTTAATCTCCTCTTCTGCATTATGTATTAATCTTATTTTGCCCCAAGATTTCCTTAGAACTAGCGAAGTTCAAGAATTTAAATGGACCGACTCTTTTGACAGTTTGTAACATTAAGTCAAATTTGTGAGTTCGTTTTCACTGCAGCTGTGTGTCAAGGATCCTAACGATTGAGTCTTCTCACTGGTTATCATATCTGCAGTTTTTACGAGAGAAGCTTCATTAATCCATCAATAGCTGGTCTGTTGAGTTCCCCAACCGGGTCAAAGTCTCTTGCGTGAATGCTTCTGTGGTCCGTATCTGCTCAGGACAAATTATTGTGTAAGACAAATAGTAGAGAATAAAAGTTGTTGAATTTGTAAATTATGTTTTTTTTTTTTTCCAATTCAAGTCTCCTGTGTGTACATATATATATATATATCTTGGCTTATGACTTTGGCATCCACAACAGCTTCTCTTGGATAGGAAACTCCTTATTTTAGGTGACATTTGATTTGTTTTTTAATTTTTAATTTTTATTTTGAGTTCATTTTTTATTTTGTGATTTTGAAAAGAAGGAAAACATTTAAAATATATTTAGTCATTTGTGTTTTCAAAATTTATTTTTAAAAAAAGAAAAATGTCTACACATGAAATGAAAGATGATAAAAAGTCGTTTTGAGTATTATTAACATAAAATAAGGCAAATCTTAAAACAAGAAAAATAGAACTTTATTTGTTTTTTTTTTTTGTTTTAGGATTTTTAACATTAAACAAAAATAAAAAAATAAATCAACTACCACCTTAGTAAAGTAAATATGAGAAAGGTGGGTTTTTTTCCTTTTTCTTTGTTTTTTTTTAAGCCGTCCATCAACTTCCTACATTATCCCTAAAATATGGATTAGCTAGTGCTTCCAAATTTTTTTGTTTTAATTGTATAAATAACTTATCTCTCCTAGGCAAAATAGAAGTTCTTGAAAAGAAAATTACTATAAAAAAAAATATTTGACTCTAGATCCTTTCTCTCTTTGTTTTTCATTTCTTTTTTTATTTTATTTTATTTGGTCTACAACAATTTTAACCAAAATTGAGGTATGTGCTATTAGTTTTGAAGTATTTAGGGTTGAAAAACTCTGTAAATATCGAAAGTTCTTAATTTTTATAAATATATATATTTATATATCGAAATAAATTTTTACAAACTTTAATAAATTTTTTATAATTCTAATAACTTTTCTATAAATTTAAAAAAAACATTTTTTAACAACTTTCTAGCTTTTTTGAAAATTCATTCAAAAGAACTCATTTGTATAGTTTTAAAGATAAAAATAAAAAAGTTACTGCCATTAAAAGTTCTGCCAGAGCTTGAGATGGTACGAGAGATTCACCAATTTTTTGGCATGGTATGGCGGATTCACTAATTTTTTGGTTGAGTCTAATTTCACATGGATTAGTGTAGACAAGACTTTATTCAGTTTCAGGGAGTCCAAACATGTCACTATTTAAATTTATGTGGATAACATTGTCTTTGATTCTACCTCTAAAAGTATGCCTTCAGCATGCCTTGAAATTTGATGAAAATCAAATTGAAATGAGCATGATGTTGGGTTGCAAGTGAGGCAATCAAAAGGTGTTAAAAAACACATTTTTCATTATTTTTGTTTGGAGAGTTTTTTCGACTCTCCAAACGCTCCCTTAATAACACCCAATTGAAGTGCGTGTCGTTTTAGAATCATGTTACAACTATCAAATTTAATTGAGTATGTGGACAATTTTAAATAAAAAAATAAGATTCAAATAAAAAGTGTCAAAACACAACAAATGGATTTTATTACTGAATACTTTAGGGAAAAAAAAATAATTTTCACATTTTTAAAATTTTTTTTTTGCAAAAGATAAATAAAAATATTTTATATATTTAAGTCGGATGGTATTAACAAAAATTATAAATAGAATTATGGTTAAATTTATTTTTCTATTCATAATTAATTAAAGTTATAATGAAGATAGAATTCTAAATATACATTATTAGAATTTATATATAATTTTATGATTATAAACCTACATATTCTTATCTTCAACTATTTATAAATTAAAAAAAATGAAACTATCAATTAAATCTAACATCACTTGATAAAATAAAATAGAAAATACTCAAATTTAATACTTATCCGAGCCTGAGTTTGAATTTATCACTTAATAAAAAAAATCAATTAAATCTAATATCACTTGAAAAAAATATGATTTGAGTTTGAATGTATTACAGAGTTCGACAATAAATATGATTTTGACATTAGTGAAATATTATTAAGTTCAGATGGTTTATCGAGGGAGTTTGGGAGTTTAACATTGAATAGGAGTCTAAAAATAGTTGTTTTATCATATTTAAATATTTTATAATTTTTTTTAACATCTAGAATAAAATTTAAAAGCTCTTATAATGGTTTTTTTTTATTATTATTGTAATTGATTTAGCTTAAGAAGGAAGATATCGATCCAGTCTTCTGCATTAATAACATGGTATTGATAGATATTAGAATGGGAAAAGGAGTTGCGTTAAGAAGAAAAAATACACTATCAACAAATACATTTCATGCAGTGTGGGCACTCAAAGCTCTCCATTTTCCTCTCATCACCTTTCCCTTTGGTGTCCCCTTAATTTCTTCCTCCATTAACCATGAAGTCCCTCGCCTCCACAAATGAATATACCCATTCTTCCATTATTGACAAAGCTTCAGATTTGAAGAGTGATAGTGACTCTAAATTCAGTTACAGGAACCATATTCAGAATCAGGAAGACGAGCATAGCCTCCTCAGTGATACGTACTTTTTTTGGCCAGTAGATTCTAGCTAGAAACATCAACTTGATCTTCAGATGTAAACCTCCATTACACAAAGCTTTGAACTGGAGCTGACATCTTGAGCTCGTGTGCAGCCTGGAAAAATTCTGCCGCTTGCTGTATCGAGCCTTCCATCTTGCAGACCATCCCAAGGTTCCACCATGCCTCGTGGCATGTGGGTTCTAACCGCAGAGCATTCATTAAGAAGCTCCTTGCAATTGGGAGTGATTCACTGCCCATTTTCATCAATACTACTGCGGTTGAAACAATGGCTGCGACAAAATCTGGTTCTATTGACAGTGCAACCGTGAAGGTAGCAAGGGCTTCCTTGTATAACCCTTGAGCTACGAACAACATACCTGCGGATGTGTTTAAAAAAGAATCATGTAGGTATTCATCAAGAAACTGAAAGTTCTCTAGTATGTATTGTGGTTACATATTGCATGATTGAGAATGACATTCAACTGATGAAAAGAATCAAGAACGGTTCTAGGATTTGATAGTTGGGGAACGTTGGATACTTTAAGGACAATGGAAGCTATTAGGAGTTTTGGAAAAAATTTGAGGGGGCAAACCCTAAGGGTATACAATTGCTAAAATTACACTAGACTTCCTAACATGTTTTTGGAGCTCATGGGAGCAACCACCCCTCTATGTCCCCCTGGATCTGTCCCTGGCTAGAACTACTGCATATGCCTTATATTTTATAGTTAAAAAATTTAAAATATAGGCAGTTCCCCCTCCCCCTTCCAAAATTCATTGAAGCCACTGTATTTTTTTTATTTTTTTTTATTTTTTTTGGGTAGGTCTAGGCATTTTGACCTCCTCGATCTGACATTCCTGATTCTCTCCTTGATTGGCTAGCCTTTGGAACTTAGAATTCTCTCCTGTTAGAAGATCAGGGAATAAGCTAGCACAGACAGCAGGGAAAGCTCCTCAGGAAAAAAAAAAAATCTTCCATCCAACTAGGTTCCTGTGCCTCCCCACGTTTGGTTGAAAATTATGCTCTCTGATATAGTTACTCTTCTATAAGAGCTTTTAATGTTTAAGGTAAAAGAAAAAAAATGGAACAGCATTTGAACCTGTAGTATGCCAACTATGAGGGGAGTGAGAGTCAATTGATTTGGCATTTCTTAGACAAATTTCTGCATCACTCCATGACTCAAGCTTGGTATAGATCTCAGCCAAATCTTGCCAAGCTTCCATTTCTATTCTTCTTTCTTCTAATGCCTGAGAAGAAAGGAAAACATTGTTTTGGAAACACTTTTCCTTCCGATTACGTAACAAATTAAGAATAATTCAATCATTACTAGAAAATCAACAGTATGAAATGCATATGTTAGAGCACTTTATGATAGTTACCTCAGAAGTGAAGCATGTGCTTTGTTCTCTTTTTGATTGGACAAGGGCTAACAAAATTCTGTAGGTTTCTATTGCAAGCTTGGGATGATCTTGAGCAATTTGAAGAACAGATTTCATTCTTAGAAATTCACACTGGTCAATCCTTCCAGTCTCATCCAAAGCAAGATCAACTATGGTTTCAGCATCTTTCAGTCTTTGCTCTGCCGATACTATCAGAGCTAAGAGTTTCCAACCTTTTCCTGAACCTCCAGCCATTGCACCAGAGTACAGCATTGCATTATCAAACGCTGCACTCAGGTTTCTTTGCATGGCATTCTCAAGTCCAAGACTAAACATTAAATCTGGATCCTCCTTACCGGTAAGAGCAGCTTGGTTTAGAGATTGTAGAGATTCTCTATGAAAGCAAAGTCTTTCAGAATCTGACGCACAAATTCTAGCTGCGTTCCCATAAGAAACACCAAGAAATTTGTGAGCCTGACCAGTAAAATGCTCATTTTGATGACTTGCTAAATCAATCACTCTACGAGCAAACTTAATCCCCTCATAAGCATGCTTTGGGTCTTGAGAACACAATTTTGCCCCCAGCAAAAATGAAAGGAAATGGGGCTTATGATTGGCCTCTGAATGGCCAGAAACCTTCTTTAGAAGGTTCAATGCCGTTTCATTTTGACCTGCAGCACTGTAACAAAGAGCAAGAAAGTACCACCTCTCAGCTCGACTATAAATACACGGAAGGGCCTGCTCAAAATGCTCAGCTAGAGACTCGAATCGAACGCACACAGAGAGTGCGAAAGTTAGATGATCCATAATTTCTTCATCCCATTCTATTTCACGAAACAACACCTTTTGCATAAGGATAAACAACAAAAGAATCGCTTCCTCCGTGTTACTTTTAGGTGTAGTAGGACCCCATAGTTGTAGCTGAGGGGGAAGGCTTGCCTCTACACCTCCATATAGTAACATGGCAGCTAAGTCCTTTTGCACACTGGCCAGCCTTCGGGTATCCAAATTCCATGGCTTGACTAATGCCCTTCTATATGCAGTAATAGCTTCATTGAGAAGACCTGCACGTATCCACAACTGCGGGAGCAACTCTAATGCTTTGTGGAACATCTCCTGCAACTTACAGTCCTCTCCAATGCCCTGAGGCATTCCTTTAGGCAGCGCTGATTCTACTATGTCCAAAATTACTTTGCATTCCCTTGCAGCCTCTATAGATTTTGAACAAAAGAAAATGTAAGAACTATTTGAACAATCTAAACAAAGTAGTGATACATATTCAAACAAATGCAATCCAGCGTCGATACAAATTCATGTGATATAGACTGAAGAACAAGCTACCGTATCCAAAATTGCTTTGCATTCCCTTGCAGCGTCTATAGATTTAGAATAGAAGCAAATATGCTAACTATTTGAACAATCTACCAAAGTTACCAACACATGCTCAAACCACTGCAATCCACAATTGACAGGTCCTCTGCTCAACACAAATAACTAAATTGATCCAAATATTGCAAGTAATCACATGGTATGGACTGATGAACAAGCTATCATAACAAGAAGTGCGAACAGATATACCTTTAAATCGCCCAAGTTGCTCCAAAGATTTTGCTTTAAGCAAGATTGCTTCCAGAAGTAGGCTGACAGAATGCAGTGACATTAGACCAGGAAGCATATTTTCACCCTTGGATCGCGGTTTTCGTGGCCTGGTTCTCTCCATGATAGCCTTACTCATCCTTGTTGATAAAGCTCTAATGTCAATCCCCTGATACACTTGCAGGGCAGCATCAAAATTCCCTCTCTGGTATTCAAGTCTCCCCAGCAATGCCCTTGCCTCCTACAACCATTCAAACCATAATCAATTAGAACAAAACTAGAGAAGTTAATGAACTAATAAGACCACTGACTTTGGCATTCGAAAGCTAAAACAAACTCACCTCATAATTCAAGGAAAGAGCTTCCTTCAGGGTGGACTCAGCTTCGTCCACTTGGGCATCCTCAAATTTTGATTCCCAGTCCCCCGTCCTCGACGAAAGACCACTTGCTGAGAAATCCCTCGTTGCCAGTGATTCTGGGGATTGAGGTGCTGGCTCTTCGAACTTGAATTGTTCTCCTGAGCAAGTGCACAGCATCTTCTCCACAAATGAGCAGGAATTTTTTTTTTATATAAATTTGATCAAAATCAAAATTGTTACCCTGTAGTTACCCTTTTTACCAAATTCTTTCAGAGGTTCTCATAATGCTGTATTGAAACAGCCCTCGACAAAACCCTGAAGTTGCAAAGTCAAAATCGTTGAATCCCTTTTAGATATATCATATAAGGAGTAAATGCTATTGAAGTCTGGAAATCTTCAAACATCATAACGTTTGGGACAGAGTTGAGTTTTTTTAACCCTGGAACAATGGGTTATAAGGGAATAAAAAAACAACCACAAAGATCTAAAAGGAAGTCGAATGGTCAATCCAATTTTCACCATAAAACTCAACAAGAAAGAACAAACAACAAAAAACCGATCTCTGAAGATCTTTAAACCACCTCAAGAAACTCAAGAGAAATCAAATTTAAGAACAACGACGGACAAACAGAGAAGGGAACGACAATAAAAGTTGAAACGAGAAAACAAAGCTAGCAGTTGCAGGTGATGAAAAGGGCAAGACCAACAACAAGAGAAGCAGAAGTTTGGACTTACCACCAAACCAAAAATGAAAAACCCACAGAAGTGATTTGGTAGCATGGGCAGAGCAAAAGCGATTGAAAGCAACCTGTCAGGACGTCTCTCTGTTTTTCTCTCCCCTGCTCTGTTCTGGGTTTGGGGGTAACGCCAAACGACGCATGTGAGGCGGAGACAGAGATTATCTATTGGGTTTGGAGATCTGAGTTTGATGGGCCAATTTTTGAATTTAATTCCCACTTTTTCTGACCTTTTTGCACTCTG
>QLOD02000030.1:5160599-5177501 GCA_003260245.2 Sideroxylon spinosum | reverse complement strand
ATTTGATTTCAAAGAAAGAAAACGACAACTGAAGATAAAAAATTAGAAAATTAAAAATGTATATTACCAAATAAACCTTTAGCATACCAACATAAAAAGAAAAAGAAAAAAGAAAAATAGGAATGAAAGAGGAGCCAGCGTTGCTTCTAATGAGACCAAACTACAAAATTTTAATTAAATTTAGGATAAAAATTAAAAATGAAAAATTATCTATAATTCAATATGAAACAAGCATGCTCTAAGTAAAATTTATCACTTGGTCCGGCCCACGATTTTTTGGTCCAATCACCATATGACAAAACCCAATAAGAACTTTGGGACTCGGTTCATTTTTTGTTCCGCAAACCCGACTCTTGAGGGTGAGTTTGATGGTAAGAAAAAAAAAGAAAAAAGAAGAAGAATAAGAAAAATGAATTTATTGTATCTTTTATCTCACTATTGCTGTATGTCACTTTTGAAAAAAAAAAAAATCACATGTTTGATAAAACTGAAAAAAGTTATCAAAAGTTAGAGAAAGTTAGTAAAAGTTAGAAAATGTCTTTGGTAAATTTTAATGAAAAAGTTAGAAAAAATTGATAATTAATGAAAAATTAATAAAAATTGAAGTTTCCAGGAATAGCCTCATTAGAGCAAAGTTTTGCTTGGTTTGGCGTTTATAATTCATGAGGAAGGAAGAATGAAATTAAAAAAATAAAAAATAAAAGAGGAATTTAATTTTAATACATTTCCAATGTAAAAATTATCTACACAAGTGGTACGTCAAAATATGATAAATTTTCATTTTATAATTTATTAAAATAATAATGATTATAAACACCTGTCATGTTTTGTAAATTTATGAGTTATGTAATGTTGAATTCTATATTACTAAACAACTCATATAATGAAACATCTATCCTAACTGGTAGAGAAAGAGAGAGAGAAAAAAGAGGATTGGTTCGGGAGTCTTGGTTTTTGTGCCTTTAGCACGGAAATATCTAGTAATATTTTATAAAAAGAGTGCATTAAAAGTAAATTCTAAGAGAAATATATTATATAAGTGTTGAAGCATATTTTAATGAAAAGCATTGAGAAGCTTCACGTTAATTAATTAAAGAAGCAAGGGATTTCCAAATCAGAGGGTCAAACCAATTCCTTTTTATTTTTTATGGTCAGGTAGTTGCTTATTAGTCTGAATATACTTTTCTTGAAAGCGATTATCGATTTAAAAGTTGTCAAAACCCAAAAGTTGGCAATGGAACCATAGCTTGTAATCTCTATATGTGAATAATGGGATTGTAATCTATATGTGATGGAAGTGTTTGGTTTATTGAAAAATATAAAAATTACAATTTTTATTTTTTTGAATCAAATTTTATTACGTGTGATTTTTACGTTAATTTTTTATTTTTATTTATCATCCAAACACCACTATATACATACATACATATATATATATATGAAGTTTATACAACCATAATATTATACAAGGTGTTAGGGTGTTAGCGAAAAAAATACACGTATGTATATGTATTCAAACTTTGCTTCATTTCCGTTCATATGCTTTATCCACTTAATATTTTAAAATTTGTGTAAAATAATTTTTAAAAACTGCACGCCTAATTTTGTAGTTTTACCACTAATTTTGTAGCCGTAAATTGAATTTTACATTTTTAACCCTTCACTGTTTAAATTTTACAAACAAGACGATTTTCATCTATACTTTTAGAAAGGAAAACACCGAGAGTTGGTATACCCTTTTTTTTTTTTTTAATGAAAATTTTCTTCGGTGAAGTTTCTTTCTTTCTTTCTTTTTTTATTTATTTTTGTTTAAATTGACAAAAATATTCCAATACTAAATACATATACACATTTTTATTTTTTATTCCACTAATTTTTTATATTTCTATTCAAAACTAAAGAGCTATAAATTTTGAAATTTGATTATTAGATTCATTAAAAATCAATAGGAAAATTGAGTGAATATTTATAATTTGTCAAATATAAGAAAAAAATTCACGCGCATCGTTTAGTATACATTATGTATACACTCACTTTTAATTCACATGTGATGAAACCTTTACATACATATACTATATCATGTTTATATTATTAGATATATTATACAAGGCGTTAGGGTGTTTAAGTGAATTTTATTTTTTGGGGATCGAGTAAGATATAGGGATATTTTTTTTTTTTAAATTTCGAGAATTGGATAAGATATAGGTATAAGTCTGTCCCAATCTGTACCTTATCCAATCTCTAAAAGATCCCCGAATTTCTCTAACTGATTTGTGTTAATGACTTTAGGCTTGCATTTGGAGACTGAAACTTGAATTGATACTTATGCAGTTATGCTTGAATCTGTAATTTGGACTTAATACTTAGACAGTTAAACTTATGAAATTTGGAATTTTTAAAATTTGGACTTGATACTTAAATTTGTAATATGATATTTAGAATTTTTGTGTGTTCTTTTTTCATTTCAGGTACTTGATTCCTCTGTAGGAATTTCCATTTTTGTTTGAGAAGAAGATGGAGGGTAAAAATAAACCCCTTTTGGCAAGGTATAGAGATTGATTTGAGTTCGGGAATATGATATAATAGTAAGCGCACCTATTCCCTATTCGCCGCTGTCTTCTATTCACCTCATGCCTATCCTTATTTATAGCAGTAAAAAAAAAAAAATTTCAATTTTTTTTTATCAAAATTAGAAATATAAAAATGTAGTAAATACATTTATCTAATAAATGAACTCACCGATAAATTTTTTTCCCGAAGTGGTAACCTTGTGTGTATGTTTTTTAAGAAATGATAAGCTCGCGTGCATGTTACGTTATTATGTTCTTAATTTTTATTTTTATTTTTAAGTTTTTAATATTATATTATGGCTATTTATAGACTTCATTTGAGAGACATGACTTTTTGCTTGAATTGTCAATTGGAAAAGTAGGGGAATAGATAAGCAGCGAAGTCAATAGCTTAAGGAGGATTTTGGGGTATGCCACTGTGCTATAATGCCGATTCTGAAGCCCGTGATTAGAATCGTTCACTTAAAATTTAATAATTTAGATAAATTAATATTTTTTTAAAATTAAAAAATATAAATACTTTTGATTAATTAAATTTTAATTCAACAATATTAAAATTCACTGTTATAATCCATCAAGATTAAAAACTGCTGAACTAAAATTCAAAAATATATCCACACTTCAACTATTAAGGGCCCGTTTGACGCGGTGAAAAAAACAAAAAATGGTGAAAAATGTGGTTTGAAAAATTTTTTGACGTTTGGTGCGCAACCATCAAATCACTTTTTCAGTAATAAATAGTGAAACTTTTTGATTTTTGTGTTAACTTTTAAAAGAAAAACTGTTGGAATGATATTGCGTTAAAACTTTTTGACTTTTGCGTCAGCCGTTTAAATAGAATGGAGCAGTAGGAAAACAGTCAAAACGTATTGATACTTTCTGTCGTGATGGTATACAAAAAATAAGTAAAGTATGTGTCATTCGATAGTTTAGGAGTTCATATTGACATCTCAAAAAAATTTTTGCTTATTCGATTGTCGGAATTCTAGTTATGTAATTTTTTTTTAAAAGATATTGAATTATTTTTTGAAATTTGAGAGGGTAAGAAAATATAAAAGTATAACAGAGAATTTCAGAGATTTTTAGAAGTTTTCAATGATTTTAAGCGATTTTTGTTACACCAAACAGGTTAAATTTCAATTCAATTATTCTTGAATTAGTATCTCTTTTTTTTTTTTTTTTTTTGGTAATTTGAATTAGTATCTCTCCGCTGAAATCGCCTTCGAGGTTAATTTCCGATTCCATGTCAGCCGGCCCTTTTTCTTGGGGTTGCGTTACAAGTCTTCAAATGATCGTTTTGACTTTTTTTGAGAAGGAACCAATCAAGTTTTGGACGTGTACTCAATCCCAATACCGCGAGCACAGGTAAGCCTTTTTCTCGCAACTCTTTCAATGGCGCTCAGGAAGAGTAAAGGGTGATTATCTTTAACAACTCTATCCTTGAAAGTTAATAAAGTATTTGAGACGTCTACTGCTTGTTCCTTCAAAAGTAAAATTATTTGCAGTAAACATAATATTAATTTCAAAATAATAAATTTTCAAATAAAACAATTTAATCGAGAGAAATTTTTAAGTAAAAATATTCATACATAATAATTTCAAAAACTGCACGTTAGAGTACAATAACATCCATAAAACAACACCTCAATCACAACAGTGAAGATAAACATTTATCTATGGATTATCATATGAGAATCAAATATCATATGCCAACATAATTTCTATGAATAATGCCCATTGGATCCAATAATATATTTAGAGTCACCCAGTCTAACTCTTAAATTCTTCCTTAAGTCGATTTGATTGAGGTTGTCACGATTTTTACGGGTCCATTCCTACAATCGTTAAGAATTAGAGTCGCTACAATTTTTCATGGGTGTCCAAAGATAAACACATAAAATAAACCAGAATATTCCGTTACAATCCTAAATAGACGAATATAAATATTTATTATTTAAAATCCATCTTAAATAAAAATTATTAATTATTAACTCTTTCTCCATCTAAATGATTAATACTAATAATTAATCTATTGAACAACTCTAATTAATAATCATTAAAACAAGCGTAGACGGTTTTTTTTTTTCAATCTGCCAAAAGGTTTTGCCAATTAATACAACCCATATATACGAATACATATATGTATGGAATTCTCATTAAAAAGTGTTGTGCGGTTTGCTTTGCTATTTTTATTTTTATTTCTACTTATTTTTTTTTTCTCTTCCGCTAATCAATATTAATGTCAAGTTCAACTCTATAGCCGAGTTGTACATGCATATACTGCCAATCATTGCATATACAAACCAAGCAAAGCCACATTAAACCCTTTGATTAATCCTTCTTAATTTATTGTCCTCCTCTTAATGTATGGCATTTAATGAAGAAGATAATCAAATAAAAAAATGAACCTCTCAAATTTACTTCCCCTTCGCTGTCGTGTTGCAGACTTCTCTTTCTCTCATTTTTTCTTTTCTCTAATCTATATAATAAAACACAATTCATTTTAAATATATCCCTCTCACAAACTATAATTAAAGGCTGAGATTGAATTTTACAGAAAATGAATGGTTGAGATTTTTTCTCAACAAAGCTTTCTTCACAAGTTCCCGCCTCCCCCCTCCCAAAAAATCTATAACCTGTCATCAATAATCTATGGCTGAGAATCTCTTTCTCTTATAACCCTGGCCTCTTCATTTCGGTTGAGGCTTATCGTGTTAGCTGTGTCTCTCTTTCTCTTGAGGACATGAATTGAGACGTCGTCGGATATAACGCCATCGGCATTGCAAGTAGGGCATGAATTGAGGAAGAAATCCCCAAGGGAGTAGCTCTCTAGCAGAAATCGCATGATGGTGGGAACAACCGTTTAGCGACGCAAAGAAGAAATTACCAAGCCAAATAGCTTCTTCTCCAAAACTGTTCCTCCATCGATTCAAAACCCCTCTTCCGCCAATCCATCCCACGATTTCACCAGTTGTCGCCACCGGTGCTCTTCCCATAACAGCGATTTTATGACCAGGATTGTAACCTTGATCGAGACAAGGAGTGTGACAGAGATCGGGAACGGGAATGTGAATTGGAGTGGTGAGCGAGAGTCAAACCCAAGGAGGTGTTGTTGTGCAGATTGAAAGTAAGGTCATAACTAGGGTAGGAGAGGAGAGGTTTCGTGGCATTGATTGGCGGATCCCCGACGGCGGTGGTAGTAGAGGGCTCGAGCGATGAAAGATTTTGGTTGGAATTTCCATCTATGGTGATCGGAGTCTATGATTTGGATTATCCGATCTCATAGCTGCAAAGTAATAAAGTCCTAAAAATATTGAAGTAAAATAAATTAAATTAAATACATAAAAAATAATAAAACTTATTTGGTAATGCTTTATTTTTATGTTTATATTTTTTTATTTGTGTCAAAGCTAACAAACCAATAGAATTAATTAAAGTCGGGTTTTCATATGAAAATAAAAATTTATATTTTACTAAATATTGATCTGATTCAATCCTAAAAATTAAATTTCTTTCTAAAATAATCGACACGATCACTAACTTACTTAATCGATATGATTTATTTCAAATTGCTTGCTAATTTTAATATACATGCTTATTTTTTCAAATTTTTTTTTTTCATTTTACAAAGTAGCTTGAGTTAAAAATACTATTAATCTTAATTGAATTAAATAATTTTTTAATTGATTTTATGAAAACAACTCAAATAAAAAATATTATTTTTATTAATTGTATGATGTATTTTATAAACATGACTCCGAACATAGCAACCTCAACTTTAAAATTGAAATTAAAAAAGAAATACTCTCTAGCCTAATTAATATTTAGACACTTCCAAGCCCAATTAATAGTAGTATTTTTCTTTCTATTTTAAATTGAAAATGTACTAAGAGTTATTATTATGAGGGCAGTTAAATTTTTATTAAATTTAAATAATATTTAGTCGTTTTTAAATCATTTTTAATTGATCAATTTTTCGTCTAATAAATAAAAAATGCGAAAATTTTAATATATATATATATTTTGGTTTAGTAAACGTTAGAAGTTGAAAAAATGAGAAAATTTTGAAATATTAGTTTTGTATCGAGTAATTAACATGAATAAATGTTTATTATCACTTACGAAGTTGATATATATTTATTATCACCTGCTGAATTAATACGGTAATGCTCGCATTTGAGGATACTAATGGAACTAGTTAGGATAAAACTCTATGATGTTTAACATTTTACCAATATTCTGTAAGTTTGTGAATATTTAAAATAAAGATATTATACTAGACTTTTATAATTTAAGAATTTTTATTTTCATAAAAAAAATTGACTTCTTATTTCATATATTTTTTAGAGAATTGAGTTTTCAATTAGTTTAAGAATTTTTAAATAAATAATTTTACTCAGAAAAAACTAAGATAAATGAAAACTAAAAGAGTAAACGGCTATACTTCGAAAATTATCGATGAAAGAGGGGATGTTAGCATTATGACATTAAAGTTGTGAGTTTTAATCGAACGGTTTCATAACGAAAATAAATTTAAAATTTATAAGTGGAAAATTTTTAATTTATTTTTATTGCAAACCATCCAATTTTGATTAGACGATTCACAAGCCGGCTGATATTAGTCTCCCTGGATCCATTTATATTTCAT
Organism: Sideroxylon spinosum; assembly: GCA_003260245.2. Taxonomy (NCBI): domain Eukaryota; kingdom Viridiplantae; phylum Streptophyta; class Magnoliopsida; order Ericales; family Sapotaceae; genus Sideroxylon; species Sideroxylon spinosum. The sequence continues at coordinate 5,170,283 of QLOD02000030.1, read as the reverse complement.
TTTATCTTTTTATGTAGTGGTTTTTATCTTTCAGAATTTTTATAATTTGGTTTTAGTAAAAATATATCCAGGTCATATATACATTAATGTTAATTTTTTTAATTAGTAAATTTTATTTTTTTAAGTTATTTTTACAAATTCGTGTAAATTTGTTATACAAATTTATATTTAAACTTTTTGTTGGTCAAACTATATTTTTTGTAACTGTAGGTGTAAGCGATTTCTATACACACATATATACATAAACATCAGTCCTTCTAAACCTACCTTTAATGCACTTTTTATGTTCATTACATTTTCATACATACACACACACACTCTCTCTCTCTATCCTTTCCTATCTTAACCTTCATTTAAGAAAGAGTATTCAACCTTTTGAATTTTTTTAAAATTATGAAATTTATTTTTTTATATTTTAATTTTTTAATTATAAAAAATATCAAATTAATAAAATTTAAATATTGAATATTGAAAATTAATTTTTTTATTCTCAAATAGAATTTTTTTTTTGAATTGAAGATATGTTTAAAAGATAAAAAGTTAATAAAATAATACCGCGTCAGCAACTTTTAGTGTTTGGAGGATAAACTCGAACTTTTTTATAAAACTCATTTAAATGTACTTGAATGATCCGTTCAAACAGATTTCTTATACCATGTCAAACTTCTTAATTGACAGAATCGATTCGAATATAATTGGATGACTCATTGAAATAATTTTGGTAAAAATCTTTATAAAAAATTAATAAAATTTGATAAAAATCTATATAATAAAACACAATACATTTTAAAAATGTCCGTTTCACAAACTAAGATATAAGAGATAAGGTTAAGTTTTATTTTTTAATGAATGGCTGAGATATTTTTACATTCACAAAAATTTTGTTCATTTATCCTATATCAATAAAATATAATTCATTTTTTCTTTTGCCTATAAAAACTCTAAAATTGTGGTATAGAATTTTAATAAAAAAATAAATATAAAAAATTCATGCTTTCTCAAAGGGGCTCACTTTTTTGGATTTTGAGATATAATTCACTTGCTTTTAGATTTCAAAAAGAGATCCGTTTGTTTAAAAATTTAATATGAATGTTAAATTTATATATTTCAATTATATTAGTAACTAAATTATGTAAATTTAATTTGATTTGAAATGTATATATTTCAGTTATATTATTAATTAAATTAGAAATGTAGATAAAAAATATTGATGAGCTAATAAAATAAAAAAATTAAAGAACAATTAGTTTTTTTTTTAGAACAATAACTCTTAGTATTTGTAAAATATAAAAGTACAAAAAAATATCAAATATTGATTAGATTCGAAAGTAGTTATTTTTCTAAATTTTAATTTTAAATTTAAATTAGTCACATTATTATATTTATTTTATTTTATAAAGCACACATGAATAATAATAGTTTTTTATTTATAAAACTAATTAAAAATTTGTTATCAAATCGTACGTCACACTTTCTACATTCATCATTATATTTTTTTCATTTTTACAAATATTTGATTAACTTAATTTTGGAAGAGTAATTTTTTTTTCTAAATTTTAGTTTTAGATTTAAATTGATAAAGTTGACTAATTAATATTCGATATTTTAGTTGAGTGTCGTAGGCACGGGTTATTCGTTAGTTAAAATATAATAAGACCCTAGTTAACCCAACTTCTATTTATATACATAACTTTTTTAATCATGTATTGCATATCTACTTAAATTACGATTGACCTCTAATCATATTTTATTATTTATAAAATATTTGAAAAAATCCAATAGTCAATATTTACCTAAAAATAAATAAATTAATAATTTAAATATTTGTTAAATAAACTCAACTAATTTCCTAAAAATATAACACCTAAATAAAATAAATATTTAAATTTAAATAAATAAATAATTTATAAGTTATAACATTTAGAGTATAATCAACAAACTACAAAAACAGAGATGAGTAGTTGAAAATTCATTTGAACATATTACAACAAACATTTTTTTTAATTTTTTATGTCAGAATTTTATAAGGATTTTATTAAAATTTATAGAGATTTATTGGGATTTATAGTAATATAGAGATTTGTAGAGATTTACAAAGATTTGTAGAGATTTTATAGAGATCTCTATAGTTTAAGATGAAGAAGTTTTGTTGAGATTTGTAGAGATTTTTGGTAAAAATTTAAGCTCCAAACACTAAAAATTTAAATTATTATTGCTATCATTAAACTATATTAAGCCAAATCAATAACCTAATTTTTAATGTAAGAATTACATTAACTGCTTAAACACTAAAAAAAATTTTAAATTGTCAAAAATCATACACATCGGTTAACTTGTTTAAAAAATAATATAAATAGTCTTAGTCTTTAAATATTTTCGGTTTTTAGATAAAAATAAGCAATTAAAGAACTTTTGGTTGGAAAAAAAATTGATCAAAAAGTACTGTAAAAATATAAAAATTCGATATAAAAGTAATATGAAATAAAATTTAATTAGAAAAGAGTATAAAAAAATTGATAGATTATGGCGGTAAAATCAACGAAACACCTCTCTAAGTTTTAAAAAAGAAAAAAAAAGGTAAAATAAAAAAAATAACGGAGGTAAACCAATCAATCAACGTTACCAACAAAGTTGGGCCCACTGCCACCAGCAGAATGGAGAAAAACAGCGCACAGACAAAAATTTAAAAAAAGCAATAATAATAAATAAAATAGCGAATATGCTTTGCTCTGCTATGCAAATATGCGCGAACGATCGTTTCCCTTTTTCATATTTCTATCTATATATCTATCGTTCCGTAGGGCGCTGTTTAAGTCATTCTCTCTCTCCCAATCTCTTTCTATTTCTTCGCCTTTCTCTGGCCGATCATGGAGCTTGTTCCGGAGCCGTTCGTGACTGCTTTCGTTGCCCTCGTCTTCTCTTTCGTCGTTGCCAAACTCGTCTCAATAGCTATGGCTGGTGGCGCCGATGAACGCCGCTCAGCGTCAGGGTCGACGTCGAGTGAGATTGCTGGCGCTGAAAGAGTTATGGAGGAGGTGAAGTTCGGAGGAGGATTGAGAGTTCAGAGTACTGAAACCGAAAAGAGAGTCCGATTTGTTGAAGAAGCTGTTGAAGGGGTGGATGAATTTGTAGGTGAAAGGTCGCGTTGCGGGGAAGAAATCGAGGAGAAAATGCGTGACTCGGCGGCGGCGGAGGAGGTGTCTGATGTGATCGGATTGCAGGAGAAGTCGCCGGAAGTCGAGGCGGAGTTGATCGGCGAGGGTGAAGTTGTGGGAACTGAGGAAGAAAGGAGCGAGGGAACGCATGGGGATGTTGAGGATAAAATTGTTGTCGCTGATTTGATTGTTGAGGAAAAGATTGTTGAAGATGTGATTGTTGTTGAGGGATCGGTGAGGAGTGATGTTGTTGTTGTTCCGCAAGGTGAGGAGGTTAGGGATTTGGAGAGTGGAAAGAATCAGGGGATTGAAATTGAGGAAGGATTGAAATTGAATCAAGGAGATAAAAAAAGGGAAGGATTGGTTGATGCTGATGCTGAAGATGACTGGGAGGGGATTGAGAAGAGTGAGTTGGAGGAGGTTTTTGCTGAGGCAGCTAATTTTGCTGCTCACAGGGATACAGGTGCTCAGTTATCAAACATTGGTAGTGATGCTCAGATGCAGTTGTATGGACTTCATAAGGTTGCCATGGAAGGGCCTTGTCGTGAACCTCAACCCATGGCTCTTAAGGTCTCCGCCCGTGCCAAATGGTATGAAACTTTCCTACAAAATTTTTGGATTTCTTTGCTAAATTGTTTGATCCTTTTATGCTTTGCCAATTTGTATGGAATAAGTACAATTTGTTCTAGTCGGATGTAGTGTATGGCTCAATAAGAAAGGATAGACCAAGAAAATCCCTGCAATGGGGAAAAACAGGACGCATATATTGTACATATGTTGAGATTGCTATCACTTGTAGTTGCCTGATCATGAACCTAATCAATATCATAAAACTGAAATACCTTTTTTTTTAATTATTATTATTATTTTGATAAGTAAATAAGGATTATATTAAAAAGGCATCAACGGATGCCACCCAAGTACAAAAAGATTAACTAAAGCAGTTGCAATATAGCCAAAAGTAAACAAGAACTGTAAAACCACTATGTATCTCCGGGCCTCTACCCTCAGGAACCTAGCATTACAAAAACCAGGGTGCATCCATAGTCTCTTTAAAGTGCGAAAAACTGTGTATTTCCGGGTCTTTCCCCCGGGATAGCCAACTATACAAAAGTAACCCCCAAAAAAAAAAAGAATACTGTTCACTCTACACAAAGAATTCTCTATAGTCTGGAGGGTTTTTTTTGTTTCTCTGCCCCTATGCCACCCATGTGAGGCATAAAGAAAGCAGTCTTCATGCTTTTCTCTTTCTCTTCTTGGCGCCCCACCATATCCTAAAAGCCAGCCAAGCACCTCATGGGATAACTGAAGTGCCTGTTGAAGTTTTAAAAGCAAATTCTTCAAAGAATGAGAAATAAAACGACCAACAAAAACAAATAATAATAATAAATAAATAAATAAAAATAAAATAAAAAATAAGAAACAATCGATATTAAACAAGGAAAAATGGGGATATTTGCTGTAATCAGGGAATGTTGTCAGAGTATCAGACTCAGAACAAATAATTTTCTTGTACCATGTAGTCTTGTCTCCTGTTGTGTACTAAATTCTTTGCTGCCAACCACCAATTAAAAGGTACAAAATGCTGCCACGCAAAAAGAATTGAGTTCAAGATGCACTTAAATTTTCTATGTGGTGTTTGATATAATATTTTTGCCTTCCAGCGTATCCTTCCTTGTTATTATTTTTTTGAATGAATTGGATATTTTCAAGAATCCAGGCTTCTATATTGTCTAGATCCCTGGTAAAGATTAACCAGTTTAAATTGCTGCACCTCGAAAATGTTTAGTTCACAATGGTCAACATTTTTGTATAGGAAGTTCAGGAGGATGCTTCTAAGCTAGGGGCATCTTTGCCATCATGCTTCTTGTTTTCACCTTTTTCCTCTCTTACGTTGAAAGATTTTTTTCAAATCAGTTATATATCTAGTGGTCTGTCAGCTGAACAGACAAGTTAAAGGCCTTGCATTTATGCAATATTCATAGATTTTGAACAATGAGGGAGCTAATGCAACAATGCGATATTCCCTTGATTTCTGGTCAGTTAAGTTTAAACTGGGTTTAGACCACATATATAATTTTCACAGAACTTTGTAAAGTTAATTAGATGTTGGAAAGGTGTACTGAATGGACGGAGACATTAGGGCCTACCCTTGAACAAATTTCAGGGTATGGTTTGATTGCTAGTTATATAACAGGGTTGACAGCTGCTATGTGTGAGTGATGGAGGGCACTGGTTACGTTGTGCAAGGAATGCATGGCAAAGGCTGGGGAACATGAGTCCAGAGGTGGCTATGGAGCAATATATCACCCTGCTTTCAGATAAAGTTCCTGGATGGATGGAAGGCAAATCTTCTGTAAGTCTTTTCTTCTTTTCTTTTCTTTTGTCCCCTTCTTCTATAAATTTCCTAAGTCTTCAGTGAGTTAAATGCCATAGAATATAATCAGTGGCTCATGCAGCTATTTGGATTTAATTCCTTTTCCAGGGTGATGGTACTGCTGAGTCTGCTAAAACCTTAGAACCTCAAATATCTATGCCTCCATATCCTACTACAAGCACCTGTCTGGACAATCAACTTAACTCTACTAAGGGAAGGTAGTTCATGATGTTTTCTGTTATAATATTGAATTAACCTTAACTTATGGTGATCTGCGCTGAAGATTGCCCCTCTCTTCTTGACAACCCTTTCCCCACCCCCTCCCTCTGATTTGTTTTAGATTTTTTCATGTCCTTACATTATTCCCCTTTTCTTTTTCCTCCTACAGAGAAATGGAACTAAAGGTTGGTACTGATGGAGGTGATCCGACTGTCTGCTCTGACTCTGAATAAGGAATAATTGTAAGTCCACACCCATCTTGCTGCTTCTTTACCGCTGCTTTATTTTTCCAATGTTTGGTTTTAGGCACATGATATATTCCGAAGTTTTTGTCATTGTATCCACTGTGCTCCACAACTCGAATTCAAGGCCTTGTCCTATTTGGTGTCAGTTAATGAAGTCTTCTTTTGCTAAACCAGTACGCCATCAAAAATATTTTAGTTAACAATACATGTATTAATTGGTTCTTTTCCATCATAAGAATACAATGGATGAAATCTTTAAAATGAATTATTAAGGAATATAGGAACAAGGAGCTAGTTTACAGGAATACATACATCAGATCACTGTTTTGCTCAAATTTTACTTGATACTTGAGTTTTTATTTTCTTTCGGCAGAAACTTCGTTTTTATCTCTGGTAGAAAATTACGTGTCATGTGTAAACTTAAAGCAGCATTAACATTTTAAAGATAATAAAATAGGACTAATTACACTCCTAAGGATTTCAAATCTTGGAAAGAGGGCTATGACCAGTTACGCTCTGAACTGTAATTTCATGTGCTGGGATCTAAATTTTGCACTTTAGATGCAACTCAACACAACAAAGCTTTAATCCCTAACTGCTTGGGGTCGGTTACAGAAATCCTTTTTCTCCATTCATTTCAGTGAGGTTATATAAAATTGGGTTTTTTCTTACAATTTTAGTCTATGTAGTATTAGATCTACTATTTGTTCTCTTTATCCCTTCCACTTGAATCAACTCATTCTTCCATATTGGTACCTCCATAAGTTTACGTTAGACATAACCAAACCATCTTAAACAATCTTCTCTTAACTCATCTTAACATTTATTTTAAAAGTTAATAAATGAGTCTTTCTTTTTTTTTTTTTTTTTAAACAAGTATTTGCTATTCTTAAGTCATATGCCGTATCAAACTCCTAAAATTGATTTAACTATTTCATTTTTATCTCTAGATCTATAACTCCCATGCATCAAACTTCTAGTCATATGTTCATTTAAATCTCCTCCTGTGAAGAATTTTTTATTCATTCGGTATCTCTTGAATAAGTCCAGTTATATCTTCCCAAAATCGTTGTTTATTGCGACATCTAAGCCTACTTAGGGGTCATGAGCACTAATAATATTAATCGTCTTTTACCAGAATATAAGTTTTTTTAGATGTTATTTTATCCAATATCTCTTAGAACTAACAAGCTCATTTTTGAGATCTTTATCAATAATGATTCCTACCCTATTTTTATTCTTATCTTTCTCTGAATACCAAAGTTTAAAATCAGGATTTTCAATTTCTCTTATCCACTTAGTCTCTTCTATACAAGCAATATTTACTCTTCTCATAGCTAAAGTATCTACTAATTATCTTAATTTTTCGTATTAGCGGGCCTATATTCCAAGTTGTTATCCATAACTTATGCTCATGCACTAGTTTCTTGACCTACACCCGTCTATTAAAGTGCAGAGACCTTTGTTTACATCTCACTATATCCAGTCATTGATATATCGTGTCGCTTTGAGGGAAAGCTTAGCAAAACCTTGCCATTTTTTCGCTACACTCGGGATCCAATGTAGCACGTTGTAAGTAGGGGATGTCCTAACGAAACTCTCATTTGTTTTCATATTCATAGGAAGTGAATATTATTTTATTCTGATCGTCAACTTATTGCTATTCTTCTCCTTTATTCGGGTTTGGGACCGAATGTATTAAAATAAACATTGAGCACGTACAAGTGTTATTTTACACTTTAGATATATAATTTAATTTTCTTTCTTGACTTATTTATCCAAAAAGAAATCTTGCTTCAAAGTGTTATATATAGAAATATGTATTTTGTTTATTGCACTTTCTAAACCTTAAAACCTTTTAGAACATTGTGTGTTTCCCCGGCTCTTGCCTTAAGGCCCACTCATGCTTCTTCACTGCTCGGAGCAACACGAATTTCCTTCACTGACTGGCCACTTCTAGCTTTGCAGTCCTTATGATGCAGAAGACAACTGTACCGAATGTCGCAGATAGTAAATCCAAATGTTTGAACTTGGTTGGTTCATACACAGTAAATCCAAATGTTTGAACTTGGTTGGTTCATACACCCTTTGCAAACCACCAACGTCACTCCATTTGAGGATGATTTTACTCTTTATAGTACATAAAGTTTCATTGAGGCTCATATTCAACTAACTACAAAGGCTTAGTTGCAAATTAGTTGGGGTGAGATACATGAGTCACTTTTCTCCATTCAGTTCTCATTTAAGTCTTCATTGTGCCAAATCTTGGATGGTATTCATAAACAGCTGGGGGGTGACTTGTAGGACTCGACTTGCTTGAAACTTCATACTTTAACAATATATTGCAATTTTCACCTTAACATTGTGTTTGGAATTGTCAAGGGAAAAATTGGAAAGGAAATAAGATAAAATTATGTATATGTGACCTGCCTTTGTGTGATGTGCCAGGACAATGAATGACAAGCGTTGATTTGGTTGCTGATTCCCCCAACCAAGGTTCATTCCTCTCTCTTCGCTGAACCAGAAACAGGACTTAAATTCTACCACCAAGCGTAGAGTGCGCTTAACACAAAATTGGAAGCTATTGGTACTGTTTCTGCTATTATTTATTTATAGTTGATCATAATGTGTATTTGTGTGAATATGGTTACGAACACTGCATATATGTATATATAAGTTATCTGTGTTCTGTACAATCATCGTGTTGATGCCAATATTGCAGTAGAGTAAAAGATGTTCGCTCACGTTTAGTAGCTAGGGTAATATTGGGGGTGTTTGGTATAATAAAAAAATAAGATAAAATGAGATAATTTAGTGAGATAAAAAATAAATTACTTTCAGAGATTTTTAGAGTTTTTTCAGTGCTTTTTTGTGTGCCAAACTGGTTGTCTCTTGTATAATTCGATTGCACCATTCAACCCTTGCTGCAAATGTCAATTCTGCCATTCTTATTAATTCTTAAACATTAAGGCCCTGATTGGATGCATCTAAAAATCCCTTCCAAAACTTTTACCCCCCATAAGTGTGGGTTCCGCACATAAGCCATTGTTTGGATGGCAAATTTTACCTCCCTCTCTCCCTCATTATTTTTTTCCCATTGGGGGATAATTTTTAACCCTTGTTAACAGTATTGTTAATTTGATCAAAACTAATATAATGCTAGTAAAAAAATAATAGATGAGTCAATAAGTCAAAATAAATACAATTAAAAAATTTGGATAATAACTAACTATTCAAAAGTACATATTTAAAAAAAAGTTCTTTAAATAAATTTATAAAAAATTAAATTTTCAATTAAATGAATAATACAATTTCAAATTATCCAAAAATAATTAAATAGAGTTGGTTTTGTAATTTAATATTTAATTTAATGGGTACCAAAGTTTGGGACCTTACAAGGGTAAAAGAGTTATTTGATTATTTTTTCTATCATTCACCTCATTTTATTTATAAAATGTCTAAATTAAGTCAAAAGTTATTCTTTTCTGTAAACATCACATCAATGTGGGCTAATCCTTTAAAAATAATACCTCTTCTTATCACATCAATGTGGGTCAATCTTTTAAAAATAATACTTCTTTTTATCTTATACTCCCTCTAAAACTTATCTTCTTAAAATTTTACCACCATTCAATCAGTCCGTTCAATTAAGTTCATTTAATTTATGAACTGATTTTTTCACTATTTA
>QLOD02000030.1:4891799-4925751 GCA_003260245.2 Sideroxylon spinosum | reverse complement strand
TTTTTAATCTATCTTGTATAACGATATATATATTTGAAGTTTTATAATTTTTTCTTTTTTTGTCCCTACCTCTTTTTCTATATATCATTATTTTTTCTCTAACTAAATCCTCACTCCAAACACACCTTCAATTCCTACTGCTGACACAATATGCTATTCTATTAAAATTATATAGATTTATCAGATAATTGTTCCAAAATATTATGGTAATGACAACATTTTAGTATTGCATAATAGTGTGATGACTACACTTTAATTGTAAGGGCCTGCTTTGGCATGCAAATTCTTATTAACTTTTTTTCAAATGTTGATGCATGTTTATATTATGATTTTGTGTGTGAGAAGAAAGTTATATGTTTAGTAAATTAGTGAGAAGAGTTGGAGAGAAAGTTAAAAGTTGGGGTAATGTGATTTTTCAAATGCGCCCTAAGCATATTAGCAAATGACGCTCTTGCAACTATCATCTGAGACTTTGACACGCATTTAGTGATGTTAGCTACTTGGGGACGATGTTTCTATGAAATTAATTAACGTCGGATTGGGCTTTGCTTTTGGTCCCCTCCCTCCCTACTTAGTGTTTTATGATGTGTGCGATTAGGCAAGCCTTTAGTGGGCACACCCTTAAAAGAGGTTCAAATTACTATTAGAAAAAAAAAAAAAAAAAAACAAGAAACAAGCTGGACTATTTTCATGGTATTTTCTGTTGTAGCGGGTTGTTTCCTGCAGCTCTTATGAAAGGAATTGAAGGTGGCGGCACCTGACCTTCCAATCCACCCACGTGCTTTTATACGCAGATATGGTTCATTTCATTTCCCTCAATTTTCCTTCTCAAATTACCCCCACATTAGGTGCCATATATAAGATGCCAATGCGACCTCGCTCTTATCATCCAAACCAAATTCAAACTCCCTCCATCTCTCTCTCTCTCTCTCTCTCTCACACACACACTCACACACACACACAATAGCATTGATTACCAGTCAAGCAATTTTCATGCATTTTAACTTCCAATCTCAAATGCCCCATGGTCTCAAGTCTCTCGCCACAATTCTGCTTATTCTACTAATTGTGAACTCTTTGTTTTTCATTGCTAAAGGTCGTCCTCTCATTGCGGCTAATTATTACAAGTCTCAAATCTCTATAGGTGAAGCAGTTGAGAATATATTTGAAGGGTTCTATATTGGAGCAATTAAAGCCGGAGGTCCAAGCCCCGGAGGTAAAGGACACGAGTTTACCAACTCTCACTCTCTCGGGGATGCCAAAAACTCTGGTCCCAGCCCTGGAGAGGGACATGACTTCACCAACTCTCATACTCTTGGCGGAGTTAAACTCGGGTCCGAGCGGTTGAGGGAAGGGACACGACTTCACCAACTCTCAAACTCCGGCGCATGTAAACTCTGATCCAAGCCCTGGACAAGGACACTAGTTGCTCCATATATCCCATCCAATATGGTTGCTTTAGATTTGTTTGTCATTTATTTATTAATAATTTTTGGTTCAATTTAGTTGTAGGTCATTGGAAGCCAGCTTGTGATTCTTTTGAAGGCACCATATTGAAGAGCAATGAGTTCTCTCCTATATATTTAGTTGTCATTCGTTTTGTCTGAATTGAAATTGTTTTGTACCAAAGATTCAATAACTTACAATAGGTTTTCTAGTAAGTAGTTGTCTATGGAAGAAAATTTATATGTACGCAGCTGGAAAATTATACTGATTGATTTCTGGACTAATATCATGGGAGTGTTTATGATTCTACTGCATTATCATCTGTTACGAGGTTACATATCTGTGTGCACTATTTCTACGATAATAATTAGTATATCATCCAAGGCTTGAAACAATTCGTGTGGTTGAAAGAATTCTGCAGAAACTCTTCTTAAATCTAACAAAGCCGGGTTGCTGCAGGGGTTATCAACTCCTCCGAAATACAACAAAGCCAAGCACAGATATTAATTCAAGCATATACCTGTTAATATGTAGGAATTTTAATAAAAAATTTAAATGTTAAAATTGTCCAATTAAATAATTGGAAATGATTAAAAATCATAAAAATTGAATTATTTTACATGGAAAAAATAAAAATAAATTTAAATAGCTAAGTAAATTAACTATCACACGTCTACATGCCGTCCCCTAAAGTGTCGTATTGTGCCACGCGTGCGGGCATGTGTGTGTTGTAGTACAATGGATTATAAACAAATCATTTGTATTACAAAAGAAATATTAGTTGCCTTAAAAAGTGAAAAATTTTTAACCCTCCAAATTGGAATGACCCAACACTTATTTTAACTTCACAAGCTATTTTAATTACGAAATAGGTGAGACATGGAACAAGTCTTTTTTTTTTTTTTTATCTTTTTTTGTCTTACCTTCCTAAAATAAAATCCTTACTGGTTACTATTTACTTGTCATGCTTACAAGCTCGGTACAATTGTGGTGTTGCAACAATTCTTAACAAGTACTTTTTATGATCAAGGGTGTGTTTGGAATAACAAAAAACAGTAAAAAAAACAGCGAAAAATATGTTTTGAATCACTTTTTGGTATTTGACACGTCTAACCCAAACCACAAATTTTGGAGAGGAATAGTGCCAAATCCGTCCCAACGGTTTTGATTGCCGTCGGAACTGCTAATTTGAAGATTCTGTAAAGACATGACTGAATCCGTCGAAATGGTTTTGAAATCCGTCAGAACGGTTTTCAGCAGTGACCAAACTGTCGAAACGGTTTGGTACTTTCCATCAGGATGGTATGCAGAAACTAAAAAAAAAATAGGTAAAATGAATGTCATTTTATAGCGCATGATTTCGTGGTGATATCCCTAAAAAAAATTTTCCCATTCGATTAACTAAATTACAGTTATGTTATTTGTTTGGTAGATATGTCACTTTTTTTAAAAAATTTGGAGGGAAAGAAAATGTAAAAATGTAACAGAGAATTTTAGAAGTTTTCAGAATTTTTTAACAAATTTTAGTGGCCCAAACACACCCTAAATAATAGAGAGAACGGAAAATGTTCTCGTCACAAATATTATACGCGGGAAACATTTCATGTGAATATGTTCACATAGGTTTTAATTAGTTTTGAAATTATTTATTACCTTAATTAGTTATTACAACTTTATTTTCAATACTATAGTTGATTTAATCTTTTCAATCATAACCAATATAGTGGATACATTTGATTTACATTAAAGAAACCAAAATAGAGAAAGGACACAAACATATCTCATGCAATAACCTAACTTCAAATTGGAATTAAGGTTTATATCATGAATTATCTAGATGAAAATTTTGTAAATAATCAAGATTAGATTTTTCAAAAATAAAAATATACATGAAATTTAATAAGTGATCTAGACTAAATTAATAATCTTAATATAAAATAAGTTTCCACAAGTACGATGTTTAAATACAAAAATCACTAGACAACATCACTGGTATTGAGTCATTTTTGTATTTTTACTTATTTGTCAATCAAGCTGACTTCATCGGAACTCCGAATTCTTTGTACACCATCTTTTCGATTTCATTTTTGTATTTAATTTTAAAATGATTCTGCAACATCATTTTAATTTCATGTGTAAGATTCATTTTGAGAAACGTCACCCAAACTCAAGCATGAAATGACATAAAATTAAAAGAGTAATGTTACATGCTAGAACCTAGAAAAATATATTAAAAAAGAGTAATTTTAAACAATCAAGAAAATGTAACACAAAAAGTAATTAAAAATAATGTAAAATATTTGCCAACCAATTATTTAAAAATTAGAACGAATTCGCTATTTCGGCTCATGCATGGAAGAGACTCAGGCCTATTTTGGGAAATAAAAAAAGGTAGTTTTTTGCTTTTTTTCCCTTTTTGTAAAAAATTAGTTTTTTTTTTTTTTTTTTGTCTGTGAAAAAAAAATTATCTTTTTTAGTTGCTAATTTTTTAACTTTTCATTAATTTGATATTTTTGCTCTTCATAATTTCAAAAAAAAAATTTAAATGTAAAAAAATAATTTTAATATTTTAAAATAAAGCCAAAAAAACTAAGTACTGGAAGTAACTTATCCAAACGGAGCCCCGATTTCAATGAATTGGAGCAAATCGAGAGTCGGCACCGATTTTCGGAAAGACTAGTAATACAAGTCATGTAGAATCTTAGCAATAATGTGATGATGGTCAGGTCATCGTCTTCTTGTAATTTGTGGATGCTATAATTATTGATATATAGTACGCAGCATATTGTCAAACATGTGTTCATACTCTGCATTTAGAAGAAGCTTATGATGAAGGTAGTTTCTTGTTAGTCACTGCTATCATAAATTGGTCAGATCAGTTAAAAATCGGTTCAAAACTAGTGCATTAAGTGACTATTATTTTGATGTGAAATCATCATTTTATTATTTTTTATTTATTTATACATAAAATAACATATTTTAATTTATCATGAAAAGTAAAACAATCAAGACATAAATTTGTATAAAAAGGTAACTACAAAAAAAGTTAGATCTTTTATACAAAACATACAAAAAAAAAAAAAAGAGTTAGCCTTTAGCTAGAAGGTAAAATAATAAGAATAAAAAATAAAAATAAAAACTTTCGGTTTTTAAGTTTTTAACTATTTTTAACCACTATTATCAGAATCCGTATGCTCTTGGTTTAACTTTGATTTCGATTGAAACTTTTAATTCTTTAACCATGAAAAAAGTCGAATAATTGGCATGAGTAGAGTTCTTTTATCTCAAATGCCTATTGCAAATCACTGTCCCATGATAAATATCTCAAGATTAAAATTTTGCAATGGGTGAACGTTGTTTCCTAAACAGATTAAAACTTTATACCCCTAGAAAGTGAAAACACAAATACGTTCGTTTGTGTAAAAATAATTAAAATTTGCAGCTTTAGGTTGTGGAGTCGGAATCCCTTTTACAAAATCAGAAACAACCACCAATCGAACCAATAAATGATTGAACAATACCTGTACCGAATGGATTCGATAAGTATGCTATAGTTAGCCCGTTAGGAATTTACACTGAAGTGAAATTTAAGCCAAATCATGGTGATCATACAATATTAAATGATTAAAAGAAAAACGTGAATCAGAAAATTCCACGAAAGCAATGCATGCATGCCGGTCACGCAGGAATGCCGGACAAGTCAAGACCTCAAATTTCCATCAAAAGTTGGAAAAATGAGGCTTACGTACGGAACCTTTGCACTAATTGGGTGGCCCATGCATATTAATGGATCTTGATATATACCTCTCTATAGTTCTAAACATACAACCATCCCACATAAAGCACAAGAAGAAGCTAGCAATTCACAGCTACCAATTCATGGGGAAGCCATTTTTTATGGCCATCGTTTCCTTGTTACTGTCATTGCCATCATCACTTTCGCTTTCTACAATCCATAGCTTAAGTCAAGGCTCCTCTCTCTCCCCCGAAAAAAGCTGTTTTGATTTCACCCAATGGTGTATTCTCTTCTGGGTTTTACAACGTCGGGGAAAATACATATTGCTTCGCAATATGGTTTACTGAACCAATTCGTGATGTGAATCAGAATCACACCATAGTTTGGATGGCCAACCGAGACAAACCTGTTAACGGGAAACGCTCAAAGCTCTCCCAACTCAAAAACGGCAATCTCATCCTGACAGATGCTGGCCAATTCAGTGTCTGGGAGACCAGCACCGAATCAGCCTCTTCACGGCAATTGCTTCTCTATGAAAACGGTAACCTCGTTCTTCGTTCTTTGGAGAGTCATCTAATTCTTTGGAAAAGCTTCGATTCTCCAACACATACCCTTCTTCCTGATCAACCTCTCACCAGAAACACTAAGCTTGTCTCTTGTCGAAGCCACACCAATTACTCTTCAGGTTTTTACAAGCTTTTCTTCGACGATGACAACGTTCTACGTCTCCTCTTTGATGGAAGGGAGCTAACTAGTCTTTACTGGCCAAGCGCATGGCTGAACAACTGGGCTTCTAAGAGGTCAGCTTACAACAATAGAAAAATTGCAGCATTCAATTCGTCTGGTCATTTCAAGTCGACTGATGATTTGGAGTTCTCAGCTGCAGATTTTGGCCTCGGCATTCAGCGAAGATTAACCATGGATGTGGATGGTAATCTTCGAATGTACAGTCTAGACGAGAGACGAAGAACCTGGACGGTTTCGTGGCAAGCCATCCAAGTCCCATGCAGGATCTCTGGGATCTGCGGACCAAATGCGCTGTGTGCTTATGCTCCCCAAGAGAAATCTGGAAGGAAATGCTCTTGCTTACCAGGTGATGATGGAGAATTTTCATACCATTGGTCAGCCGGAATCCCGGGATGTGGAGACGATGCTGCCCTTCAAGTTACACCGGTGTAGTGCCTATCAATGAGTCTCCAACGATCAAATCAGTAATAAAAAATCGGGAGGATGATTGTAAGATTCAGAATTTCTTGCCTTGTACGGTTATTGGGATCCCTTTTATAAGACGTCTCTTGATCCTTAAAATGGGAATCCCTGATTTGGTGTTGTTATCTTATTTGGATAGGGAACGAATCAAATTTGTTATGATATTTCTATCTTGATGTTGGTTCAGGATAATTACGAATTGACCATTTTTGCAGAGATCACAGGACCGTTATGGAGCCTCTGTATTTCGTGTCCCATCTTGTTGTAATTCGACTTATACCCAATTGATCCAAGCACCTCATGAGATCTGAGCTCCTCGTGGGAGTCGAAGCTCCTCGTGAGGTTAGAGCTCCTTATGAGGATCCGAACTCCTTGTGAGGTCCGAACTCCTTGGAGGGTCCGAACTCCTTGGAGAGTCCGACCTCCTTGTGGGTTATCCGACCGAGCTATTAAGTTCGGTCCGGTCGTGCCAACGAAGAGTGAGGGTTAATTTTGGAATATTGATCTTTTTAAAAAATACACCTTATCACCAGGTTACAAGACGAAAAATCATACAGACTTGTCCCTTGGATGCGTGCCAGATTTCAGTCGCATCTCTTGCAACGATCGTGAGGTAAGAGGTTTCCTACAAGTTGATCACGTTGAATCCTTCGGCTATGACCTTGAGTTAATATACGCTGGAGATGTGTGAGGAGCACTGCTTGCGACAGTGAGATTGCTTCGGGTTCCAATTCGTATTTGTCCACGACAGAGGCTATTACAACTGTTAGCCCAAATCACAATTGCTTGACGGATATCTTTCACCTGGTTTTGGAGATGCTATCCACGTAAAATTTGCAAATCCTTGCTCTCGTCCTCTACAAAACCAATTCAAGAATTCCAATCGTTGGATTGCGCACAATCAGCGCTGGATAGTCCTTTAGGAAACCCAAACAAAATGGGACACTTCGGTTATGTTTGGTTCGTCACTGGAATTGGGGGAACTGAGATTATCTGTATCATTCTCGTATGGTGCTTCCTACGGAGAACCCATGATTCGAGTGTTAGACTGAACAGATCCTCTTGACCAAGTCTCTAGCACTTCCATGATTCACTCCAACCTTTTCCATGATTCTTTCCAACCTTCTCTAGGTTTATATAAATTTGTATCCATGTAAATTTGAATTGTTATATTATCCTCAAAGAACTCCATTAGTTGCGGGAGTTCAGTTACATGTATGTCTATATAATAACAATCAATACAGGAAGTTTGGTGTGTGAGCCAACCATTCAAGCATAAGCCTATCCTTTTAAATTTGCATGGTATCAGAGCAATAGAAAGGCTCACGGCCATTACCTCCAAGTTGCAACCAAATTTAGAAAATTCACCTACGACTACCTAAAGAAGGCATCGCGTAATTTTGCTGCAGAGATTGGAAGAGGAGGGTGAGGAATTGTATATAAAGGGGTATTATCTGATGGCAGAGTTGCAGCGATAAAGAAGCTCAACGTAGCAAATAGAGGAGAAGCCGAGTTCTTAGCAGAGGAAAGCACTATTGGGAGAATCAATCACATGAACCTGATAGAGATTTGGGGATACTGCGCAGAGGGAAAGCACAGGCTTTTGGTGTACGAGTAGATGGAGTGCGGTTCCTTGGCACAAAATCTATCTTCGAGTGTCCTTAACTGGGAGAAGAGGTTTGACATCGCGGTTGGCTCTGCAAAAGGTCTTGCTTATCTGCACGAAGAGTGCTTGGAATGGGTTCTCCACTGCGATGTCAAGCCTCAAAACATACTCGTGGACTCCAATTACTAACCAAAAGTGGCAGATTCTGGCCTTTCCAAGGTCTTAAACAGAGGAGGTGGGCATAATTCAAGTTTCTCCAGAGTAAGAGGAACAAGAGGATACATTGCTCCTGAGTGGATTCTCAATCTCCCCGTCACCCCCAAAATGGATGTTTATAGCTACGGGGTGGTTGTGCTGGAGATGGTCACCGGAAAGAGCCCGATGATGGTCTCGGGTTTTGAGAATTCAGATGGGAAGATGGAACAGGGAGGGCTGGTTAAGTGGGTGAGAGAAATGAAGAATGAGAAAGCTGTGGGGCGGCGATGGTGGGTGGAAGGTATCGTTGACCCAGTGATGAAGGACTGCTGCGACCTCCGGAAGATGGAAATGGTGGTTGAAGTTGCGTTGCGATGCGTGGAGGAAGACAGAGCTGCAAGACCAACCATGAGCCAGGTGGTTGAGACCCTCCTTCAACACCAAGGTTAAGAATTAATTAAATTTTTTAGTAATAAAAAAGAAAAAAAAGTTCGTTAGTAAAGTCGATGATTGATGAAACATTGCCATGAAGATGCAGTTGAAGTTTTGAATTTGTATAAACGATAATTGGACTTGGGCATCATTACTATCAGGTCAGCCGGAACTAGATTGTAATAATTTTTAAAAATGACTATGAGGCAGGCCAATTCAGTGTTATCCAATTTGAAGGATCAGATTGTCTCGTAATTTTAGAATAGTTGATAATTTCTAAAATTTTAAAGATTGAGACTGCATTTGGTTGTAACAAAAATGAATAAATAAATAAATTTATATAACCTTTATTAATTTTGAGTAATTTTTAATAATTGAAACTTTTGGTGCATTTAGTAAAATTTTAAAATTTCTGAGAACATTTAATAAATTTTAGTAATTTCTAGTTGTTCATTAAAAATTTTTTTTAATGACTTTTAGAAAGCTCTTACTAATTTTTGATTGCTTGATAAAAAAAATTAGAAAATTTTTTAACAACTTTCTTCAGAGGGTTCACATATATATGCACAAAATAATAATTAAAGCGATTCTGCTTTTAAGAAATATTAGCATGACAAAAATTTTAATTCTAAATTAATTAGAATTAATTATATAAATTTTGATTCATATATTGCATTTATTTGTGTCCTGAATTATGTTTCCAATGAGTCAATAATATTATAGAAATAATTAAAAAATTATAAAACTAGAACAAAATGAATTAGAAAAATTATATATAAAACTTGTTTGGTGCAAAAGAAAATGATGAAAAAAAACTAAGAAATTTTAAAAACCTTTAAAAATCTTTAACACATTTTATACTTCTCGTGCTTTATAAAATTTTTATAAATATATATATATATATATATATATATATATATATATATCTGTATATCCAAATAAATTTTTACAAATCCTAATAATATTTCACAAACCGTAATAACTCTTCTATAATCCCAAAACTTATTAACCATTTTCAATAAATTTTGACTCAAAACTACGGAACCTCCAAAACTGTTTGGACAGTTTCACTCTCCAAAAAACTGATGCAAAAGTCAAAAAGTTATAACGCGAAACGGTTCTAGCAGAACTAAAAAAACCATTTTAATGGTTTCTCGCTCCAAAAGATAACATCAAAGTCAAAAAGTTTTATTATTTATCTTTGAAAAACGTGATTTAGATTTGATAGCTATGCACCAAACGCCAAAAAATTCTCCAAACTATATTTTTCATCTTTTTTCATTATTTTTGATCACGTCAAACGGACCCATATTTATTTATATAATAAATCAGGTCCCTTGATGGGACCTTTATATACGTTTGGGGAGAGAGAAAGAGATAGGAGGGGACCTGAGGGATGGCAACATTGGTAGTGGCCTTGGGCTCGCGAGGTTTTTTAAAATTCAAATATAATATATATGATATATGTATGTATGTTGGGGTGTTTGGTTAGAAAAAATTAGTAAAAAAATATAGTATAAGTACAAATATTTGATATAAAAGTGATATATAACAAAATTTGATTGGAAGAAAGTATAAAAAATTGATAAAAACATAATCCCTCACCCTTCTTATATATATATTTTGAATATTTTATATATAAAAATTTTAAAATCAAAAGTAGAGAAAAAATGTGATAATATTAAACAATAGACGGATACCTACTAGATAAAGTTAATTAAAATTTTTTATTTAAAAAATATATATTTAAATTTTAATATTTTTAAAATTTTATTAAAATTAAACATTTAAATTAAAATTTCTATTTATGTTTTTTAAATTTTTGTAAACTGGCAACAAAAACATGTTTGTTAAATTTGTTTATATTTTTTTTGTTTTCAAAAAATACAAACTTAAACAAAAAAAAAAGTAATACAAAAGTGTTTCTACTCTATTTTTTCTATTGTAAATATTTTTTTAATTTTAACACTTTATCAATTTTTATTACATCGTATTAAAGTGAATTATTTTATTCAAATATTGTATTAAACTAGAATTATTTTTAATAAATAATAAATTTGAATTAATTATCTAAATTAATATGTATCATATTCATTAATTTATTTTTAATAAATAATTAAATTAAATTAAATAGTTTCTAGTAAATAATTAAATTAAATTAATTAATTTAATATGAGATTAATTAATTTATATTAAATTAATATGAAACATATATTATTGAAATTTTAAATAAATATTAAAATTATATTGAATAATTTAAATTAGTTAATGTATTTAATAATTTAATGTAATTTAATTTAATTTATTCAATATATCCCAATATATCAAGCATGAAGGATTGTTTTTCGTCGTCGTGATGAATAGTGGCGGAAACAAAAACGTTTACTTCACTGCTTAAGTGGTGGTGCCACAATCAGCTGCAAATGCATCATGACGGAGCTGTCATTCATAGTAAGCACTCTCTCTCTCTCTCTTTCTCTCTCTCTCTCTCTCATTTGTGTGGCACCACTTGCAATGTTTTCTAATCCCTTTCTGCTGCAATAGAGTTTTTAATAATTTATTTACCATAAAAATGTTATAATAATATCGATAGCGAATATGCCAAAATCTTCCAACCTTTTTTGATAACTTTTTTTTTTTTGGTCTTATATAACTCTTTTTTACTAAAATTTAATTTCTTTCAAAAACTGTTAATTGTATTTATAAAAAAAATTAAAAAATTTGTATCCATTTGAATAAAAAAGTAACAAATTCTTTTTTTTTTTTGGCTCAAAAGCTATCTATTTGAATAAAAAAGTAACAAAAATTTATTTTTTTATTTTTTCTAACTTTAATTCAGACGAACATAAATTTTTCTTTTTACAAAGGCAATTAACACTAAAATTTCTTAATAAAATAATTAAATTTTGATTAAAAATCATACATAAGAAAATTACAAAAAAAAAAATTAGAAGTTTTTTCTTCATAACCAAATAAATTTTTGTTTTTTTGTAAATAACCAAACAAAGTATTAGTTATACTTGTTTTTGCATCTAATAGACGGTGTTAAATTAAAGTGCCTATATTTCTATCTATCCTTATGTATATATAGAGCGTGATGGATCAATTTTCTTCCTTATGATAAATATTTAATTCTATTGTTTTTTTCTTTTTTTGGGGTTTTTATATAAATAAATTCTAGTTGTAAGCGTTGATTTTAGATTGTATTTTTGCTCTCTCAAATATCGATTATACCATTTTTTACTATTCTATTGTTTTCTTTACTTTTGGGACATTTTTATAAATAATTCTTGATTGTGTTACAGTGATTTGACATAAAAATGTACATATATCACTCTTTGTTTATTTCAAAATAATGTTTTGATAAATCATATTTATTTATTTCACATTAAATTAGAGAAATAGAGGATCTTTTTAGGTAAAATTTTATTTATCGTTTGTGACTTGCATAAAGAAGTTCAAATTCAACTTTTTGAATGTATAATCATATTCCTTTTTTTTTATTTCTTTTATTTAATTACTTAAGTTATGTATCTTTTAATTAATAAAATTTAGATAAAATTTAATTAAATTATAAGAGATACTAATTTAGATTAATATACAAGATTCTTTTTATTAAAAAAGTAACTAAATTTTTTCTACAAACTAATGCAAATAGTTTGAATTTGAGTATTTTTTAATAATGTTGTAATGATAATTTAATAAAAGATTGTCATTAATTGGAAAATTTATTAAATTGAATGTGTAATAATCTAAATATAAATATTTTATTATAAAACATAAATTTTCAAATATATTTAGATTACATTTGTATTTATAAAATTTTAAATAATGAACTTAAAAATCTTTCATGTTTATTAATATAAATTAATATCTGTTATAATTAATTAGAATCTATCTAAAATTTACTAATTTTAAAATACCGAAATTAAATATTACAATCAAGTTAAATAAAAAAAATTTCATATATGAATATTATTATAAATGAGGTGAACAAATTTAAAGGATAGTGTTAAGGTTTTTCAACGGATAAGATTTACCTTTTTTGATTTGAATTTTAAAATCACACTCAACCCTCAACCCAAATTATATTATCAAATATATGCCATATATAATATAAATATTATCTGGGTGGTGATAATGGCAGAGAAAAGAATATTAATGTTAGAACACATTTAATTTCCCTTCTACATCTTTACATTTTTACCTTTATTAAGTTAATGAATTCAGAGACATTTAATGCACTTTTATAATTTAACAATTTTTATTTATTTAACGGGGAATTTGATGAGATATTTACTATCTATTATAAAATGAACTTTAAATATTATTATTTATTTCTCCCCATTTTTTTCTAACAAAAATATATGTTACTCTTTTATTTTAAATTTTTAAAAATTTTGAATATAATAATATTAATCAAAATACTCTTAAAGGAATTGGTAACTTGAATAATTATTTCTAAAATTTAAATTTATAGTTTTATTCTTTAATCATAAAATTTGTTATAATAATAAATTTTGCTCATTGCTTTAATTATAACCGAGTCGGATAATTAATTTTAAAATTTAAATTTTAATATTTATATTTTAGTCCTAAAAATTTGATATAATAAATTTTACTTATGGATTTAATAATGAACCAAAACCTAAGTATAGATAATTAAGGAAATTTGAGTGGTTTGGATAGTTAGTTCTAGAATTAAATTTGATATATATATTTTTAAATTTATTAATTAGCAAAAAAATTGGTTGGGATAATTAATTATTAAAATTAAATTTAATATATTTGTCTTTTAATTATGAAGATTAATTTAATAATAAATTTATTATTCGGTTTACCAATTAGCAAAATCATGGATAGTTTGGTTTGGTTAACCAATTTACGTTAATTGGTAAATGAGTTAATAAAATTTATAATATCAATATATAAGGCTAAAGATAAATAAAAAAATTCTAATTTTAAAATTAATTATCTAAACTCCGTTAATTATTAAATCAATGACTAAAATTTATTGACAAATCAAATTTTATGATTAAAAAATAAATCTATAGAATTTAAAATTTAGAAGTAATTATGCAAAATACATAATGCTTTTAAGAGCATTTTACTTAATATTACAATATTCATATTTTAAAAAAATAAAAAAAAAGTAAGATATTATTTTGTGAAAAAAATGATGAGAGAGAAACAAATATTAGCGTAAAAATTTATTTATTTAATGGATACTCAATATCTTATTAGATTCCCTCTTAAGTAAATAAAGGTGAAATTAGCAATCTATAAAAATGCATTAAATATATCTGGATTCACTAAGTAAGGGTAAAAGTGTTAATATGTCAAAAAAGGTATTAAATGTACTCTGATATTAGTATTTTTTTCTGACATTATCACCACCATTTTTTTATTTGTATAAAAACATATAAAAAAATAGATCAATACAAAAGATACTAACTTATGTTAGGTGTGATTGGAAAATAATATATATTAATGCATTTGAAATACTATTAAATATATATATTGCATTTCCGTCATAACCTTATAAAGGATCTGAATATGAATATAATTAAGAACAATAGTCAATGAAGAGATATATTTCATATTCTAACAAAGTATTTTTATAAATATCGCAAGTCTAAACACCCACGTATAATCAATCATGAAATTGTCTATAGGATATAGTCTATTTCTATTTTCATATTATTCTACATTTATTACTCTTAGTGTTTGAAGAATTTTTGTTAACATTTATTTTTTTCTAAATATTTATCAGATATATTAATTTTTCTTAATATTTATTATATATTCTAACTTTCACTTACAATTAATAATTCTCTTGATGCAATCAACTATTCTCATACGTATTTTAATCGGGACGTCTATTTGCATGCGAATCAGGCCGGACCTTCTCACTAGTATGTCAATGAAAGCCGAAGAGCATGGATCAAAGCAACAGAGACACCGTCGCATCCGTTTGTTTCGGGGTCGTGTAACCAATTATGAGTCTTCCATTTCAATGCAGTAGCGGGCAAGTCAAGAACAAAATTTCCACGGGAGATTGGAAGAATGAGGCATGAAACCTTAGCACTAATTCCGGGGGGCTAGAAAAAGGATAGTCGGTGGGGGTAGGGCAATATCTAAAAATTTTAGAAATATTTGATAACACTTATTTAAAAAATTGATGAGCTTATATAAAATATTAAAATTGGATAAATGATAAAAAAAATCTTTCCAAAAAAAAAAAGATAAAGCCTATTCAAAATAAATAAATAAATAAATGAATGATGAAGTTAGATAACTAATAAATGACAAAAACAAAAACTAAAGTTGAATTAAAGAAATAAATTATAAGAAAAAAAAGTAATCAGACCTATCTAAAAAAAGAGATGGAGTTAGATGAATAAGAAATGAATTGATAGAATTAACGGAGTAAATCAAGAATGTTTCAAGATTTTAATAATAAATTTCTGTGGACATTCTCAAATAAATGTGTAATGAGAGGAGTTGGTTATCGGTGGGCAAATAAAGATAAATTGGGATACTGAGAATAAATATGTATAACTAAATTTTTTTCAAAAAAAAAAAATTTATTATATGAATAACTAATTATTATTACTATTACATTAACGATCAAATGGCCAATAATTTTTTCTTAGAACTTGTTGAATTTCTCTGTATATTAGTCCTTTCAATACCAAAGGAGAATTTAAAACAAAATATAAAAAGTAAAGTAGTAAATATTATTTTTGAAATTATAAAAATACTTTGTGTATTTTTTGATTAAATCTTAAAGATAATTAATGTTATTTACCCTAAATAAAAAGAACTCATTACAATATACTTTTCTTATGCAAATATCATTCTTATGTCATAATATTTTGGCAATAACTTTCAGCATTTTTCATTTGAATTGAATAGATATATGTATCGTGATCATTGATTGCGTGGTAGCAAGGCAAACCTTATAACCACGATACGTTTTTGCTAGGAAGATACAATTGTCCCAAGCTGTAATTGTCCTCGTCTTGAAGCCATACAAACTCTTTGGAACACAGTCAATGGAATGCCAAGTTGGTTTCCATACATATAGACTCACACACGCCCCTCCCAAACACAAACTACCCAACATTGTTGTACACAACTCAAGTCCCTCCCATGGCACCCCCATTTTGTTCCTCGTTGTTTCTTTCGTCCTGACATCACTGTCATCATCTTCCTCTTCTTTAACACAATACAGCTTGAGTCAAGGCTCATCCCTCTCCGTCGAGAAATCAGACCACGTTTTGATTTTTGGAAACAATCTCTTCACCGCAGGCTTTTACTCCGTCGGGGAAAACGCATACTGCTTTGCAATATGGTTCAGCGAACCACTTAAAGATGGGAATCACACCATAGTTTGGACGGCTAACCGAGACAAACCCGTCAATGGAAGACTCTCAAAACTTTCTTTTCTCAAAAACGGCAATCTCATCTTGAAAGACGCAAACCAATTCAGCGTTTGGGAGACAGGAACAGAGTCAATCCACTCAATGCAATTGCACTTGTATAACACCGGTAACCTTGTTCTCCAGACCTCTGACCAGGGAAAAATTATCTGGGAAAGCTTTGGTTCCCCAACAGACACCCTTCTTCCAAACCAACCACTCACCAGAAACACAGCCCTTGTTTCATCCCGAAGCCTAACCAATTTCTCCTCCAGTTTCTATAAGCTCTTTTTCGACGACGATAATGTCCTCCATCTTCTCTTCCATGGTGTTGATGTCTCTAGCCTTTATTGGTACCACCCATGGGAGATGAATTGGGAGGCTGGACGATCCACCTTCAACAACACCAGAACTGCTTCCCTCAATTCCTCCGGCAACTTCATTTCCACCGATGATTTGAAGTTCTTCGCAGCAGACTATGGTGCGGCCGGGGTTGCAGAGAAGATTAACCTTGGATGTTGGTGGTAATTTTCGACTCTACAGCCTTGACAAGAGAAGAGGAGCATGGGATGTTTCGTGGCAAGCGATCCAGCAACCGTGCTGGATCCATGGGATCTGCGGACCCAACTCTCTGTGTACTTACGTTCCTCATCAGAAACCTTCTGGCAGGAGATGCTCTTGCTTACCGGGATACAAATTGAAGAATAGCACGGACTGGTCTTTCGGATGCAAATCGGATTTCAAACTCTCTTGCAACCAAAGTAGTGATTATCAGATGGGTTTCCTTAAACTTGAAAATGTTTGAATTTTATGGGTATGATATCGTGTTCATTTCGAATTATACACTGGAGTCGTGCGAAATGGATTGCTTGCGGCGGTGCAATTGCTATGGGTTTCAATACCAATTTAACGGAAAAGATGGTCTGTACCTATGTTTTCTCAAATCACTGCTGCTCAATGGATATCGCACCCCGGGTTTTAAGAATCCCGGCTACATAAAATTGCCTAAAACGTTGCTCTCATCCTATCAAGAACCCGTTGAAGAGTTCCGATTAAACTGTCCGCCCCCTGTTAGCTTGCTCCTTGGTCGACCTTACAAGAAACCAAAACAAAATAGCACATTGCAGTTGATGGTTTGGTTTGCCTGTGGGCTTGGAGGAATTGAGATTGTCTGTGTATCGTATGGTGCTTTTTGTACGGAACCCGTCAGGATTCTGGAGCAAATCACCCAAGGGGTTACCTCCCGGTTACAACTGGATTCAGAGAATTCACCTACGACGAGCTGAAGAAGGCGTCGAGTAATTTTGGCGAAGAGATCGGAAGCGGAGGCGGAGGAATTGTGTACAAGGGGGTATTGCCTGACAATAGAGTAGCAGCAATCAAGAGGCTCAACGAAGCTAACCAAGGAGAAGCCGAGTTCTTAGCAGAAGTTAGTACCAGTGGAAGAGTAAACCACATGAACCTGATCGATATTTGGGGATATTGTGCGGAGGGAAAGCACAGGCTTTTGGTGTATGAGTACATGGAGCGTGGTTCTTTAGCAGAAAATCTATCTTCTGGTGCCCTCGACCGGGAGAAGAGATTTGATATTGCGGTTGGATCCGCAAGAGGTCTGGCTATCTCCACGAAAAGTTCTTGAAATGGGTTCTCCACTGCGACGTCAAGCCTCAGAACATACTCCTGGATTCTAACGACCAGCCCAAAGTAGCGGATTTTGGTCTCTCCAAGTTCTTAAATAGAGGCGGTGGGCATAATTCAAGCTTCTCGAGAGTTAAGAGGAGCAAGAGGGTACATGGCTCCTGAGTGGATTTTCAATCTCCCCATCACCTCCAAAGTCGATGTTTACAGCTACGAGGTGGTTGTGCTCCAGATGGTCACGGGAAAGTGCACGATGATCTCTGGTGGGAATTCTGGATAGATGGAGCAGAGAGGGTTGGTTAAGTGGGTGAGAGAGAAGAAGAACGAAAATGTTGAAAAGGAGGGGTGGGTTGAAGAGATTGTTGACCCCAAAATGAAGGTCAACTGTAATCTGAGTAAGATTGAAATGTTAGTTGAAGTGGCCTTGCAAAGTGTTGAAGAAGACACAGATGCAAGACCAAGTATGAGCCAGGTTACACACATGCTTCTACGCCCCTAAATTTTCTGGGGCAAAACTATGAAAACTAAAGTAGCAGAGGAAGTAATGAAAAAACATTGCCCGGAATGGAAGTAGGGGAAGATTTCAATTATTAGTACTTCAAATTTAGTTCCATGATAGTATTTGGTTATCCCTCCAATATGGTCAGCTCATTATGTCAATGAATGAAAATTTAATTATGTTGTGTGCCACTTTAACGTATCAAACACATAAATGTAGATCAAAAATTAATGCATCAATAAATTAAAAGTCAAATTAGTGTATCATCTTCCTTGTTAGCCTACTGTAGTTGACTTATGTAAGGAAAATTTTCAAATAATTCAAATTAAAATCAAACATAATTTGCAAATGAAAATTCATGTAAAATAATTTAGTTAGTCGAACTTAATATAATTTTAATATTGTAACATAAAAACTCAACAAACCAAAGTTTTAATAACAAACCATTCATCTCAACTTGTTATATTTTTAATTTCAATATTACTAAGGGGCCTCAAATTTTTTTCATACACCATCCTCCCAAGTTGATATACATTTACATACATATATTAGATAGTAATCATTTTGTCCCCTCAAGTTGATATATATTTACATACATATATTAGATAGTAATCATTTTTGTCCCATATAATTGCTTGATTGATTTTTTTTTTTTTTTCCCTACTACCTCTTAGGTGAAGGATGCGTTTAATAAATTTTAGTGAAGAAAGTTAAAAAAAAAAATTATTATTAAAAATTGATAATAGTCAAATAGTTGGTTACTATGATTTGATGAAAACCTAAACAAACTAACACGCACCCAATTTATATTGCAAAACAAATAAAGCTTCTTAGTTTAAGTTATTTAACTATCATGATATTTTTAAGTTTTGGGAGGAGAAAATAAGAACAAATGGTAGCGTCCTGTCTATGTACTTCCCCTTAAATTTCACAAATTTAGTTAACCTGCATCAAATTGTTGTTACGATGATTAATTAACTATTTCGGTTACATGTATTGGCTGGACTCAAAATATAATAAAATAAAATGACAAAAATAATTTCAGAATTATTAAATTTTGAGGTAAGGAAAAGGATATTTGCTTTCAACTTTAGTTCCTAAAATTTGGTTCTTTACGTAATTTAGTCAAATTAAACAAAACAGGTCATTACAACATGGAATAAACCCAGCCCCAAGGTTAAGAATTAATTGAATTTATTAATAATAGAAAAAGAAAAAAAGAAAAAAAGGAAGTTCGTTAGTAAAGGCAATGATCGATGAAACATTGCCATGAAGATGCACTTAGAGTTTTGAATTTCTATAAATGATAATTGGATTTGGGCATGATGCCTATCAGGTCAGCCGGAACTCGACTGTAATGACTATGAGGCAGGCCAATTCAGTGTTATCCAATTTGAAGGATCAGATTGTCACGTAATTTTAGAATAGTTTATAATTTCTAAAATTTTAAAGATTGAGACTGCATTTGGTTGTTAAACAATAAAAAGTTTCAACTTTTATTAATTTCTAGTAATTTTTAATAATTGAAACTTTTGGTACATTTAGTAAAATTTTAAAATTTCTAAGAACATTTAATAAATTTTAGTAATTTTTAGTTATTTGGTAAAAAAAAATTAATTACTTTTAAAAAGTTTACTAGTTTTTTATTGTTTGATAACAAAGTTAGAAAAAATTTTAACAGCTTTCTGTAGAGGATTCACATATATATGCACAAAATAATAATTAAAGCGATTCTGTGTTTAAGAAATGTTAGTATGACAAAATTTTAATTCTAAATTAATTAGGATCAATTATATAAATTTTGTTTCATATGTTGTATTTATTTGTGTCATGAATTATGTTTCCAACGAGTCAATCATATTGTAGAAAGAGTTATAAAAATTATAAAACTAAAACAAAATGACTTAGAAAAAATTATATATATATATATCTATGGGATATATATAAGCGAGAATCCGAGTTAAGGCATCAACGTCTTTATTTTGCTCCATTTTTCTAGCAATCCCTTCATAGTTTTGTTTATTTTCCTCCATAAATAATCAATCGGAATCCAAATTAAGTTTCAACGTCCACTTTTAACCAAAATGTTTCAATTATACCCTTATGTCGTAAACTATTATTTTACCTTTGATCTTTTTTCAATTTTTTTTCTTTTTTTTTTTTAGGAGTAACTATATATAAATATTTTTTTGGCCCCTCTTTTCTAATTTTGAGCTTCTTTTTATTTAAGGTTGTTTTCATTTTGTCGTTTGTGTGTTTTTTTTTAAAAGTTATGTTTTTCTATTTTTGTTATTTTTTCAAATTTTTGATTTTTTTTTATCCTTATTCTATCGTCTATATAACAAGTTTGAAATATATTTTCAATGTATATATTTTTTATCAAGTTTTTTCATTTCTTCTCCTGATTTATATTTTTCTGTCTTTCAAGTGATGTTATGTTTTTTTTGGTTAATAAGTCGCAATATACTTTCAACGTATATAATTTTACTACTTATTCATTTTTATCCTTATTTCAAAATTTTTGTTCTTGTGTTGCCTTTTCTTTTTTTTTAGGTTTTAATTTTTTATTCCATATAATAACAACAATGCACTTTCAATATTTACGTTTTTATCAATTTTTTCATTTTGCCCTTATTTTGTATTTTTTGTCCTCCAAGTTTTTCTGTATTTTTTTAATATAATAAACTGTAATACACTTTCAATGCATATATTTTTAGTAAATTTTTTATTTTTTTCCATTATTTTATATTTTTTATCGTCTAAATGTTGTTTTATTAATTATTTTTATTTTCTATTATGTTTATTTAATTTTTCTATTCCACTCACATCTTTGTATCAATCTTTCAAAGTAAAAAGAAAAAAAAAATATTTTGTTTAGGTTAGGTGGAATCAAGAATTTATTGCAGAAAAAATGAAAGATAAGGATTTAAAATTTCTTATTTTGTTTAGGTTATGATACAAAATAAAAATAAAAATATATAAAATATTAAAAATTAAAATTTGAATATATTAATTAATACCTTTTACTTTATTTTGATAAATCAATTCATATAATAGTATACATTTAAGATTTTCCTTTTCATTCCTTTCGTTCGTTTTTTTTAATTTTATTTTCACTTCATTTTATTTATTTATTTATTGTATCAATTTCTTACTCCTAATACATTTTTTTCTTCAGAGTATTAGATTTTTTTTTTTTTTTTTTTTGGAGAAGCTCAAATATTTTTATTAAATAACTTTTATTTTCTTATTAAATATTTCTTCTTCTTTACTTTAATTATTTTATCTTATATTATCCAAAATTTTCTCTCTCACCTAAATATATCTCTCTCCGCAAATAAAATAGAAAGGGATATAGAATTAAAATTTACTCTTTTGTTTGGGTTATGAAATTTAAAAACTAATATATTGATAAATGTCTTTCATTTTATTATAATTTTTAATACATTTAGATAAGGATAAAATGTTTTTTATAACTATTTTCTCTATCTTTTTATTATTTTATTTATTCAATGTTTATTGATTTTTCTTTTCTTGCATCAATTTAGGTGGTGTTTAATTCAATAATTTATCCCAAAAAAATGAACGAAACATAAATTTAAAATTCATCTACTGTTTAGACTGTGACAGAAAATACAAGTATTTAATTAATTAAATTAAAAAATAATACATTGATGAATATTTTTATTTTCTTATATTTTTAAATCCATTAGAATAAAGTTACATATTTAAAATTTTATATTTTTCAATTGTTTTGTATTTTATTTATTTATTTATTTTAATTTTTTGTTCTCCGACTAATTTTTTCTTCAAATATAATTTTAATAAATTTATATTTTTTTCTTAATACCAACCCGTGTCATGCGCGGGCATGTTTTACTAGTTCTATATAGAAAAGCAAGAAACCGAGTTAAGGCATCAACGTCCTTCTTTTTCCCTATTTTTCTAGTAATACCCTTCATAGTTTGTTTATTATTTTTTCATCCTTTTATCTTTTCCGATTTATTTATTTGTTTTTTTTTTTTTCGCCTAAGTTCATTTTTTCTATTCTCAATCTTTGGGTGTGTTTGGAGTGATAAAAAATGAGATAAAATTTAGATTCGTAATATGTATAATAAGATAAAAAGTAAATAAATTTTAAAGGATTTCAATGATTTTTAGAATTTTTGGGATACCAAACTCACCCTCTATGGTATAAGTGCGAATGGGTTTTTCATTTTCAATGTCTCCTTTACCGTCTATTTCCAATTTTGTCCTCACCATTTGATAGTAAAGATATCGATTTACCTTTTAGGGGCCGATTGGATGGTGCTAAAATTTTAGGGGGATAAGTTTTAGAGGGGTATAAGATAAGAGGGGATATTATTTTTAGAGGGTTGACCCACATTAATGTGATGTTTATGGAGGGGATAACTTTTGACTTGATTTGGATGTTTATAAATAAGAGGGGGTGAATGACTCAAAAAATAGTCAAATGACTTTTTTGACCTTATAGTGTCCCAAACTTTGTTATCCATTAAATTAAATATTAAATTACAAAATCAACTTTACTTAATTATTTTTGGACAATTTGAAGTTGTATTATTTATTTCATTAAAATTTTTATTTTTTATAAATTTATTTAAAGAATTTTTTTTAAATATGTATTTTGAATGGTTGGTTATTATGTAATTTTTTATAATTATATTTATTTGACTTGTTGGTTTATCTATTATTTTTCATTAGCATTATATTTATTTTGGTCAAATTAATAATACTGTTAACGATGGTTAAAAACGTAAAAAACAAGAAACTTACAGGGGGATAACTTTTAGTTAGCCCTGGGGTGCCCAAAAATTATCCCCAAAGGGGGCGAAAGCTAAGGAGGGGCAAAAGTTAAGAGAGGGGAAGATGGGGGAAAATACCATCCAAACCATGGCAAAAATGTGGGACCCACAACTAAGAGGGGTTAAAAGATTTTAACCCCTTCTTTTCCTCCATCCAAGCAGGGCCTTAGGGCTCAATTAGATGGTGCTAAAATTTCAGAGAATAAGTTTTAGATATGGTATAAGATAAGAGGGGCTATTATTTTTAGAGGGTTGACCCACATTCATGTGATGTTTATGGAGGGAGATAACTTTTGACTTGGTTTGGATGTTTTATAAATAAGAGTAGGTGAATAATGGAACAAGTAGTCAAATGACTCTTTTGCCGTTATAGTGTCCCAAACTTTGTTACCCATTAAATTCAATATTAAATTACAAAACCAACTCTATTTAATTATTTTTGGACAATTTGAAGTTGTATTATTTATTTCATTGAAAATTTTATTTTTTATAAATTTATTTAAAGAACTTTTTTTTAAATATATACTTTTGAATGGTTGGTTATTATCCAATTTTTTTTAATTATATTTATTTTGACTTGTTGACTTATCTATTATTTTTTTACTAGCATTATATTAATTTTGATCAAATTAACAATACTATTAACGGAGGCTAAAAACGTCAAAAACAATGGGATTAAAGGGGAATGACTTTTGGCTAGCCCTGGGGTGTACAAAAATTATCCCCCAATGGTGGAAGCTAAGGGAAGGGGAATCTAAGAGGGGAAGAGGGGAGAAATTTTTTTTATCCAAACAATAGCAAAAATGTGGGACCTATACTTATGAAGAGGTAAAAGTTTTGGAGAGCGCCTTTCCTTTATCCAATCAGCCCCTTAAATTTCCTGCAACAATACCAGTGCTTGGCCACATTTGAGCGCCACGACCTTTCATACGTCCCGTTTTCAATCATAAATAACATGACCTTTTCCTTCTCCTTCTCGCTCTCCATCTCCCTGCTAGCCCCATTTTAAGTTTAGCATTGAAGAATCTCCTAGCAATCTTCCTTTCATCTTCGCAGATAGGTTTTGGATTTAGGTTTGGGTGTGATTTAAAAGGTATAGTTTCAACGAAAATTGAACCAGAAGAAGATCCTAGCTCTCATTTTAATTTTTGTTCGTAGAATGAGTATGTGTGTGTATATATATGTATATTACAACTTACTCTTTTTTGGGCAGAATTCTAAAAATGGGTTTCATCTTGTTCCTTGCTCTCATTTTCTTGCCAGAGACAATAAGTGAGATTTCATCTCCCTTTCATCTTTGTAGTTAGGGTTTAGGTTGGAAATGTTTAGTTTCAAGGAAAATTGATGGCTATCATTTTAATTTCTGTTGTAGAATGAGTATGTGTTTACATATATATTAACTTTTTTTTTTTTAGGTAGAATTTTGAAATGGTTTCATGTCACACCCTAAAATTTAGGATGAGAAAGGTTTGTGAACCGCAGTGCCTTAGTCTATGGCACACACAAGTCTTTGTATACTCAAACTACTAACATCTATAGTAGTAGTAAAATAAAATCTTAATTAATTGTATCAAATATAATTCTCTAATTATAATAGTCCCAAAATTTTTTATAAAATTAATCAACTAGTCTCCAATTACAAAAGCCCCAGAATTTAGATAATTCAAAAATTCCTAAATTTTCAAACCCAAAGAAAACAATTAAATATTCCTATTATGATGTCATGGTCCCAAATTCAATCCAAATTTCTTAACTAAGATTCTTTCGTCTCACCTGAAAAATGTTCAAAGTGAAGGATGAGCTAAAAGTCCAGTGAATGGATTGCCAAACCAAAAATAGTAATATTCATTTGAAAGTAATAAATTTTCAAATAAACAATTTAATCAAATAAAATTTTCAAATAAAAATATCCATGCATAAACAATAATAATTTCAAAACCTGCACGTCAGAGTGCAATAACATTCTTAATTCAACTCTTCCATGACAACCGTGACAAACATTAATCTGTGAATATAGGAAATCAAATATGAAATGTGTCAATATACTTTCTCATTTGTAGTATCTGTTGGGTCTAATATCGCACTTAAAGTCACCTAGTCTGGCTCTTGAGTTCTTCCCTAAACCAATTCGATTGAGGTCATCACAGTTTTCACGAGCCTGTTCCTTAAATGTCAAAGTCACACTACTTAAAAAGAGTTTGTCCCCTAGACTTTTATTTTAATTCCAATAACAATAATTAATTATTTATCACAATCACATCAATTTCAAACGAACACAAGTGTTCGAATAATTTTTCCTTGTACTCAATAGTATAAAATATGTAATCTATTATTAAAATAATAAAATTTTTCGCAATGGACAATTTAGAATATTTAACCTTAAAACTTTTATGCATAGAATAATTTACAAAAATTATACTAGCAAACCAAATCACTCATTTGAAGTCTAAAGATACAAATATAAAATACATTAGAATAACTGATCACTATCCTGAATATACAACTATAAATACTTATTATTTAACATCTATCTTAAATTTTCATTTAATAAATTATTAAATATAAACGCTTAACTCCCATTTAATAATTTAATTAATATAAATAACTAACCTATTCACCCATCCTAGACAACCTGCCAGCAATCAATCTAATAAAC
This sequence comes from Sideroxylon spinosum, assembly GCA_003260245.2. Taxonomy (NCBI): domain Eukaryota; kingdom Viridiplantae; phylum Streptophyta; class Magnoliopsida; order Ericales; family Sapotaceae; genus Sideroxylon; species Sideroxylon spinosum. The sequence goes on along the minus strand of QLOD02000030.1, from coordinate 4,900,084 downwards.
TTTTTTTTTTCAAATTTAATATTCATTGTCCCATGTGTGTAGATTTAAATGCACACACAAATAACCCCTCAATCCTTCACGTCAAGTCACAATCAATTTCTTTTTTTCCAACAATTTCCATCAAAGCACCAGTATAATCCATATCTATACATCCTTAGCACTCTGCGTGGCACCCCTCTTTTTTTTTTTTTCCTTTTTTTTCTTTCACGCCAGTCAATTCCTGTACAACACATGTATATGTAATTATTAAAATTTCACGTGTATTATATTAGATATCCCAAATAATCAATCACATAAATAATTAAAAAGAGAAAACAATATATGTGGCGAGGAAATCCACACTAGAAACTCATCTAAAAAACTTTCACTAAAATAAACGTTGGTTACAAACTCAAAACTCTCGATAAATTAACTTCTCGATTCTATACTTTGTTTGACGTTTGCTCGAATCCTCGATACATCAATTCTTCTAGCGAAAGCCCTCCGACTCCTCAAAGGCACAATACTAACATTTCAGTAACTTTGTTGAATCCTCAACGTGCTGAAGCCCCAACGATCACAAACCATAAATCCAAACTCCTTCGGATTAAATTCTGAAATACTAGAAAGCTTGGCTAAATAATTTGAGGGAACTTTGAAACTATTTAGCACCCTCTAATGAATGTTCTCTCTCTGTGTTTTTAACCCTAGATACATCCTTTATATATATAGCAAGACTTAGGTCAATTAGGGTACAAAAAACAGAGTTTAGGGTTAATAAATTACATTTTATGGGAAGGGTGCTTGAGCGGTCTTCCCGCGATTTTCAAGGAAAGCCAATTTCAGAAAATGTTTCTCAGTTTTTTCCCACGACTAACTGCGGTCATCCCGTATCCTTCATGCATTATTACTCGTTTGGCCTCTTTTCAACTTGTTTTAAACTTCAAAAGTATTTCAGATTTCAGTGGTAGCGGCTGCTACCAATCGAACGCACAGCGTCCGCCACTGGATGTATGTACACTTTTAATGATCCTATTTAACTAAATGTCGTGTTATTCTATTTTATTATGTATTATAATTATTATTATAATTTACACGTGCGTTGCACGTGCCTACCCACTAGTGTATATGTATCCTGACATACGAAGCGTGAAGGATTGATTTTTATCCTCGTAATGAATTGTGACTAAAACGACATTGTTTGCTTCACTGCTTAGGTTGCGGTGCCACAGTAAGGTGCATTATGGTGAGTAGTGTCATATTATTATTTTTTTTCTTATGTATCTTTTAAATTAATAAATTTAGATGAAATTTGATTAAATTATAAGTGATACTAATTTAGATTAATATATATGATTCTTTTTATTAAAAATGTAACTAATTTTTTCAACAAACTAATTCAAATAATTTGAATTTGAATTTTTTTTAATAATGTTGTAATGATAATTTAATATGAGATTGTCATTAATTCTAAAATTTATTAAATTGAAAAAATAATAATCTAAATAGAAATTTTTTATTATAAAATATAAATTTTCAAATATATTTAGATTGCATTTGTATTTATAAAATTTTAAATAATGAACTTAAAAATCTTTCATGCTTATTAATATAAATTAATATCTCTTATCATTAATTAGAATTTATGTAAAATTTACTAATTCAAAAATATATAAATTAAATATTACAATCAAGTTAAGTAAAAAAAATATTTTCATTCATGAATGTTGTAATAAATGAGGTGAACAAATTTAAAGGATAGTGTTAGGGTTACGTAAGACTTCAACTGTTAAGATTTACCTTCTGGACTTAAATTTTAAACAACATTAACCCGACCCAAATTATCCTACCAACTATATGCTCTATATAATGTAAATGTTATGTGGGTGGTGATAATGGCACAACAAAAAATGTTAATACCAGATCACATTTAATATCCTTTTTATATCTTAACACTTTTATCCATATTAAGTTGGTGAATTCAGAGATATTTAATGTTTTTTTTATAATTTCACAATTTTATTTTTATTTATTTAACGAGGAATCTAATGAGATATTTACTATCTATTATAAAAATGAACTTTGATATTAGTATTTATTTCTCTCCCTATTTTTTTCGCACAAAATCATATCTTACTCTTTTATTTTTATGTTTTAAAAATTTTGAATATAATAATATTAATCAAAATTCTCTTAAAGGCATTAGTAATTTAAATAATTACTTCTAAAATTTAAATTTTATAGATTTATCCTTTAATCATAAAATTTGCTTTAATAATAAATTTACTCATTGATTTAATAATAATAGAGTTTGGACAATTAATTTTAAAATTTAAATTTTTAATATTTATATTTAGTCCTGAAAATTTGGTATAATAAATTTTTTGGATTTATTAATTAACCAAAATCTAAGTGTAGATAAGTAAGGAAATTTGAGTAGTTTGGATAGTTAGTTCTAAAACTAAATTTTATATATTTATTTTTAAATTTACTAATTAGCAAAGACATTAATTTTGGATAATTAATTTTTAAAATTAAATTTAATATATTTGTCTTTTAGTTGTGAAGATTAATTTACTAATAAATTTTATTATTTGATTTCCTAATTAACGGAATCATGAATAGCTTGGTTTGGTCAACCAATTAACGTTAATTTGTAAATCAATTAATAAAATTTATTATATCACTTTTTAAGACTAAAGATAAATAAAAGAAATTTAAATTTTAAAATTGATTATCCAAACTTCGTTAGTTATTAAATCAATGAGAAAAATTTATCATTAAAGCAAAGTTTATGATTAAAAAATAAATCTATAAAATTTAAATTTTAGAAGTAATTATTCAAATTACTTAATGCTGTTAAGATCATTTTGATTAATATTACTATAACCATATTTTAAAAAAAATAAAAATAAAAAAGTAAGATATGATTTTGTAAGAAAAAGTGACGAGAAAGAAATAAATATTAGTAAAAGTTTATTTATTTAATAGATAGTAAATATCTCATTAGATTTTCTGTTAAATAAATAATAAAGATGAATTTAACAACCTATAAAAAACGTATTAAATATCTCTGGATTCACGAACTTAAAAAGGATAAAAATGTCAATATGTAAAAAGGGCATTGAATATAATCTGATATTGACATTCTTTTCTCTGACATTATCACCACTATTTTTTTTTTTATATGTATAAGTATGTATAGGAAAAAAAAAAGAATAATACAAAAGACTAACTTATGTTTGGTGTCGATGGGAAAGTAATATATGTGAAATAATATTAAATATATATTGTACTTTTGTTGTAATTTTATATTAAAAATATATGTCCACACATAATAAATCATAAAATTGTTTATAAGATGTGATCTTTTTCTATTTCTATATTGATCTATATTTATCACTTTTAGTTTTTGAACAACTTTCATCAATATTTATTTATTTTTCTTACTATTGATCATATGTTTTAACTTTTCTTAATATTTGTCACATGTTCTAACTTTTATTTATAATTAATAATTCTCTTGATGCAATCAACTATTCTAATACATATTTTAATCTGGACATCTATTTGCGTGCGAATCAGACCTGACCTTCTCACTAGTATATCAATGAAAGCCAGATAGCATGGATCAAAGCAACAGAGACATTGTCGCATCCGTTTGTTTCGGGTCGTGTAACCAAATATGAGTCTTCCATTTGAATGCTGTAGCGGACAAGTCAAGAGCAAAATTTCCTCAGAAGATTAGACAAATGAGGCGTCAAACCTTATCACTATTCTTGGGGCAGAGATAAAGAAAGATAGTCGGTAGGGGTAGGGTAATATCTAAAAATTTTAGAAATATTTGATAACATTTATCTAAAAAATTGATAAGCTTATATAAAAATATTAAAATTGAATAAATGATAAAAGAATTCTTTCAAGCAAAAATGATAAGGTGTATTCAAAAAAAAAAAAAGGTAAACGATGAAGTCCGATATATGATAAAAACAAAAACTAAAGTTGAATTAAAAAGTAGATTATAAAAAAAATTAAAGTTAGATAAAAATGATTGACTTAACCGAGTAAAATAAGAATTTTTCTAGATGTTAATAATAAAGTTGTGTAGAAATTTTCAAATAAACGTGTTATAGGAAGAGTTGGTTATAGATGAGACAAGTAAAGACAAATTAGAATACTGGTGATAAATATGTATAACTAATTTTTTTTTCAAAAAAAATAAGAAAAATTAATGGGGGTAATTCTTCATTTCATGCCATGACTATTTCTGCACTAGACTAATTCTTAGCCCATGGATTTTTTTATGACTTATGGGCTCTCGCTTTGTCCCATTATTACATTCAATCCATCATATATGATTGAAATATCCTTAAAAATAATAATAATAAAAGAATAAAAAAACTCATTACATTTTAATATCCATACGATAAGATTGGTTGAAACCTCCCCAGCCTTAGGGAACGCAGCACGTTTATAATTCTTTTATTCTCTTTTTTTTCTTATCAACTCTAACAAACTTTTATTAATGCTCGTAATTTGATTGAGTTTGATTTTAGTTTGATTTTACGTGCGATTTAAGGTTGCAAGTGAGAAGTGTTAGGCACATTTTTAAGGGCTTAAGTTTTTAAAATAATTAAAGACTTAATACTCGTTATTTAGTACAGATATATCAAAATTTAAAACAATTTAAATATGTAAATTCTAATTAAGAATAAAATAGTTGCCATATTGGCTAAATGATCAACTAAGTTTAAAACAAAAAGTAGTTAATGATTTTATGATATTAAAAAAATTAAATTGACACTTTAAACCTCAAATACATATCCATATATCGTAATAATATAGCAATAAATATAAAATATGATATAATATATTAACCTGGTTGCTTGCAGCTACCTTATGAGTAACGGGTTTTAGGTACCTCATTAGTATAAATGATAACAAAATATAGAATATCAAATACCGTATAAATAAACTTTAAATCCGTCCATTTTTTTTTTAATCTCAAATTCGTCCCAATTTTTTTAAAATCTTTTTAATTAGTTTTGGTAAGGCAAGTACCCTTGTGTACATTATGCATGGAGAAGAGAATGTCCCCTATTTTGTTTGTGATGTTTAAATTTTATTAGAGTAATGCTTTATTACCAAAATTATTTGTGAAAATAATCTATTAAAATAATGTATGTCTTTTTTGTTGGCCAATCACTTTTATTTAAAAGTAAATTGATTACCCTTGAAATTTATTAAAAAAATACAAGAAGTATTATCAGGGTTTTATAAATTATATTTACTATCTCTACTTTGTTGATTATATACAAATTCTGTCTAATTTGACCTCATTCTCGTGATAGTTGCATGCTCATACTTGACTGATAAAATATATGTTATTTTGTCAATTGTAAGAATTTTCATGAATTTTTGGGATATTTTATCACTATTTAAAATCTGATCACAATATTTAAGATGTACGGTAAGATTTTCTCTAATTATAAAATTGAGTATATACGTCTTCAATTGGAACTCATCTAAAAGTCCTAAAATGATCAAATCTGCTTGGATAATTTTTCAATTAATCTTGTATTAATTAAATGTTTATAGAATTACCTGTTGTAATTTTTAACGGTGAAGTGTATTATTATTATTATTATTATTATTATTATTATTTCAACGATCGAATGGCCTATAATTTTTACTTAGAACTTGATGAGTTTATCCATTAGTCCACTTAATGCCAAAGGAGAATTTAAAACCAAATCTAAAAGGTGAAGTAGATATAATTTTTGTAATTATAAAGATACTTTGTGTGTTTTTTGATTAAATCTTAAAGATAATTAATGTTGTTTACCCTAGATAAAAAGAACTCATTACAATATATTTTTATTATACAAATACCATTCTTTTGTCATAATATTTTGGCGCTAACTTTCAGCATTTTTCATTTGAATTGAATTGAATTGAATATATATATATATATATCGTGATCATTGATTGCGTGGTAGCTAGGCAAACCTTATAATAACACGATACGTTTTTGCTAGGAAGGTACAATTTTCCCGAGCTGCAATTGTCCTCGTCTTGGAGCCATACAAACTCTTTGGAACAATCGAATGCCAAGTTGGTTTCCATACATATAGACTCACACACGCCCCTCTCAAACACAAACTACCCAACATAGTTCTACAAAACACAGGCCCCTCCCATGGCTACCCCCATGTTGTTCCTCGTTATTTCTTTCGTCTTGACATCTCTCTCATCTTCTTCTTCATCAACGCAATACAGCTTGAGTCAAGGCTCATCTCTCTCCCTCGAGAAATCAGACAACGTCTTGATTTCTGGAAACAATCTCTTCACCGCAGGCTTTTACTCCGTCGGGGAAAATGCATATTGCTTTGCAATATGGTTCAGCGACCCACTTGAACATGGGAATCACACCATAGTTTGGATGGCTAACCGAGACAAACCCGTCAACGGAAGACTCTCAAAGCTCTCTTTTCTCAAAAACGGCAATCTCATCTTGAAAGACGCAAACCAATTCAGCGTTTGGGGGACACGAACAAAGTCAATCCACTCAATGCAATTGCACCTGTATAACACCGGTAACCTTGTTCTCCAGACCTCTGACGAGGGAAAAATTGTCTGGGAAAGCTTTGGTTCCCCAACAGATACCCTTCTTCCAAACCAACCAATCACCGGAAACACAGCCCTTGTCTCATCCCGAAGCCTAACCAGTTTCTCCTCCGGTTTCTATGAGCTCTTTTTCGGCAACGATAATGTCCTCAATCTTCTCTTCCACGGTGTGAATGTCTCTAGCGTCTACTACCCAGGGGAGATGAACTGCAATACTGGACGATCCACCTTCAACAAAGCCAGAACTGCTTCACTCAATTCCTCCGGCTACTTCCTTTCCACCGATGATTTGAAGTTCTTCGCAGCAGATTATGGTGCGGCCGGGGTGCAGAGAAGATTAACCTTGGATGTTGATGGTAATTTTCGACTCTACAGCCTTGACAAGAGAAGAGGAGTATGGGATGTTTCGTGGCAAGCGATCCAGCAACCATGCTGGATCCATGGGACCTGCGGACCCAACTCTCTGTGTACTTACGTTCCTCATCAGAAACCTTCTGGCAGGAGATGCTCTTGCTTACCGGATACAAGTTGAAGAATAGCACGGACTGGTCTTTTGGATGCGAATCGGATTTCAAACTCTCTTGCAACCAAAGTAGTGATGATCAGGTGGGTTTCCTTAAACTTGAAAATGTTGAATTTTATGGGTATGATATCGTGTTCATTTCGAATTACACACTGGAGTCGTGCGAAAAGGATTGCTTGCGTAGGTGCAATTGCTATGCGTTTCAATACCAATTTCACGAAGAAGATGGTCGGTTCCAATGTTTTCTTAAATCACTACTGCTCAATGGATATCGATCCCCGGGTTTTAAATATCCCACCTACGTAAAATTGCCTAAATCCGTGCTCTCATCCTATCAAGAACCCGTTGAAGGATTCCGATTAAACTGTCCGCCCCCCATTAGCTTGCTCCTTGATCGAACTTACAAGAAACCAAAACAAAATAGCACATTGAAGTTTATGGTTTGGCTTGCCTGTGGGCTTGGAGGAATTGAGATTGTCGGTGTGTGTATTGTATGGTGCTTCTTGTACGGAACCCATCAGGATTCTGGAGCAAATCACCCCAAGGGTTACCTCCCGGTTAGAACTGGATTCAGAAAATTCACCTACGACGAGCTGAAGAAGGTGTCTTGTAATTTTGACAAAGAGATTGGAAGAGGAGGCGGAGGAATTGTGTACAAGGGGGTATTGCCTGACAATAGGGTTGCAGCGATCAAGAGGCTCAACGAAGCTAATCAAGGAGAAGCCGAGTGCTTAGCAGAAGTTATTACTATTGGGCGAGTAAACCACATGAACCTGATCGATATTTGGGGATATTGTGCGGAGGGAAAGCACAGGGTTTTGGTGCATGAGTACATGGAGCGTGGTTCTTTGGCAGAAAATCTGTCTTCTGGCGCCCTTGACTGGGAGAAGAGATTTGATATTGCCGTTGGATCCGCAAGAGGTCTGGCTTATCTTCACGAAGAGTGCTTGGAATGGGTTCTCCACTGCGATGTCAAGCCTCAAAACATAATCCTGGATTCTAACTACCAGCCCAAAGTCGCGGACTTTGGTCTCTCCAAGCTCTTAAATAGAGACGGTGGGCGTAATTCAAGCTTCTCGAGAGTAAGAGGAACAAGAGGGTACATGGCTCCCGAGTGGATTTTCAATCTCCCCATCACCTCCAAAGTGGATGTTTA
>QLOD02000030.1:4722221-4737743 GCA_003260245.2 Sideroxylon spinosum | reverse complement strand
CAATAAATTCTCTGAGTATTGATGTTTGAAACTATGTTCGATGTTGTATCTTCGTAATATTTTCTCTTAGATCCTGCTTATGGGGCTTGCTCTTATCTTTCCATTTGCTGCACTAAATTGTGCCTCAGTAAATTAATCGAGGAGAGCAATATAGTATTTGTTTTTAGAGTAATATCTTATTGATTTATGTTGTGAGTTCCATATTTATCTTTCTTCAGATATCTACTTTACAGCCCCATCCACAGTCTCTCTTACTTTGTATCTCTTAGGAATTTATTATTGGTGTTATTGCAAGTGTCAATGGTGGTTTATTGGAAAGCAATATCAGTCTGGTTAAGGTTTTGTCGCCGGCCGTGACTGAGAAGAGAATCAGATAAAATTGATATCCTCCATTTGATGCCTCAACTGAGATTTCCATCTTGCTATTAATGGAAGCCCGAAAAAAATTAGAATGTCGTGGAGTAATGAAAGCCAAGAAGGCTAAGCATTCCGTTTTCCCTGCATGTTGTGGTTGGCCTGCAGAGTTTTGTTTCACCAATTCAAAGTAACTGTACTTGAAGACTAATTGCAGCCAGCATTGGAGGAATAAAGAAACTGATGCAATTGGCAGCTGTAAATTTAATGTACATTTTTTTAATTTATATATATATATATATATATTTGATTTTTAACAGCATTGTCTTCGACGATAGCATTCCTAGTATTCTTTTGGGAAGTTAAACTTTGACCAAATAACAGAGCAAAACCTGCAAAACAGCTTCTTCACTGGCAAAGGGAGGCTGCTTATATTCGATGCACCTCAGATTTTGTAATGCTGGCTTTATGCTCTTGTTTGCATTTCTTTAGGTGAAAAAAAGTGAAAGAGTACCTTCGAAGTGAATTTCTTTTGTTATAATAAAATCCAGAGACTAGAGACTGCTATCTGTTACAATATTATTCAACCAACAGCATTACCTAAGAAATCAGAACAGTGGACATCCTCATCCGATTTAACACTTTGACGCGGCAAAAATTGCTGAGTTCAATTCTATTAACAAAATCAATAGTTTCTATAGTCTACGCAATGAAACACTGATCGTATAAATTGCTGAGTTCCATTCTATTAACAAAATCAATATTATGTTTACAGTCTACACAGTAAAACACCGTATCATATCAACCGAGGTAGGGAGAAAAGGAAAATAAAATAAAGTTCGAAAAGCTTTCAATACACAACGATGGAGCAACAAAAGTATTTCTTATCCTGAAGTAAATGTTATTGACAGAAATGTATACAAGAGTGGAGACCACCAGCACGAGAACCATCTCCTTTGCTATTTGCATCATCAGACTTCCTGGCACTTTCTTTGCAACTGCTCGGTAACCAATTGATGGCATCGGACTTGGTTTAAAAGATGCACTCAATGCAGCAACCACAGCTTTAGAATTCCATGAACACATCTACTTCACCCATATTCCAATTCATGCAAGAAAGCTAAGGCAGAGATCCTCCCCATGTCAGTTGAGTCACAAGGCTGTTTTCCTATAAATTAAAATATACATATATTAGGAAAAAACAAATGAAGAAAACAGAAGATACAGTCTTGTGTGAAAGGTTCTTTGCTACTAAAAAAGCTCTACCAGCTCCAAAGAGGTCAGCGGAACAAGTCAACTAGTTTATCCAACTGTGGTATGAAACCCGCAAATCTAGGGCTTCCCATGTATTGGCTACTTTTTGACAAGCTTATGTATTCGGCTCACCATAATTCTCACTCTGGACATACTTATGTTGGTAATAGCTTCTGAATGTCATTGATTATGAGAGATTTGTGCTAATTATATATAATTAAGAGATTTACTGGGATCACCATAAAGGCATAGACATTGGTCTGCAACCACGCTTCAATATGTTGCATTTAATATTATAAACTACAAAGTTTATAAGAAACACAGTTATTAGTCGATGAGATCCACCTGTAATTACTTCTATGCTCTTCACTGTACCATGTGTGGTGGCCGTGTCTGGGTCAAAGATGTATATACAGGAGCAACTATTAGCTAATGACTCTGATGCATCACAACTGGCAGCGCCTGCGGACGAGGCCTGGCCCTCGTGATTGTTTCATCACTGTGCCTGATCCACTCGGAGAGTCTCCAAGGTTTCTGCCATTTCCATTTGAACTGCAGCAGCCACTGGTGATGACTTCTTTTCCACCTCCATAGCTTACCACCTTGCCCTACAACTGTTAATTTCTTCATTGATAGCTGCCCAATTGGCACCATCTGCATCCACAGGAGATCTCACAAATTAGTCAGCCAAATGGAAGAAAACGTAAACCATATTAAGCAAACATAAGCAGGAAATCACCTTTCTTGTCTGATCCAAGAAGGCTGCTGACTCTCTGACTGAGCCATTAGCTATGCCTGCTGTATATTTTAGCTGTTTTTGTGCCGGCACAGATATTGGAGACAAGGGACCACTTGTGTCATCAGCAAAGTGTTTCAGCGAATTGTGAGAATTCACCTGTTTGAATCTTAAAAATCAAATATGGATTCGAAGTAGAGAGAGAGAGAGATATATATGTAACATCATATTTCAAGAAGACCAAAATGTGCACAACAGTTCCGTAACCAGTACCTATAGAACTCCATTACGGTAACTGGGAAAACCTGGAGTTCCAGAGGTGGCCCACAGAGTGATCACCGTATGGAACTCCATTAGGAAACCTACACTTGAATTCAAATTGGAAGTCCATTGTCCAATTCAGATTTATAAGATGCTTTCCTTGAAATGGCTTGAAAGTTTTAAAACTATATGCTCTGAATATTACATAATTATACAGTACAATAAAAGAAAAATTAGGCACAAGTAATCTCACCGAAGCTGAAGTAGCCAATGCAATAGCAGCATCTTGTTCTCTCAGTTTTAGCTCCTTCTCAACTTCCTTTCTTCGTGAATCACTCTGTCGTAGTAAACTTACTAGCTCTTTCAGTTGTTCTTTCATCTCCTTAATTTCGATTTCTTTCTCCCACATTTGGCACCTGTTACGGCGGACTTCATATTTTTTCAATTTGGCCATACCAAGGAAACTTTACTAACTACCATGGTTCAGAATAAAATGTTTACATATTTAGTTTCAAAAGATCCAAGCATTTTGGTATAGATCCGGTAGAAAAATAAATTACCAACCTGATCTTATAACATTATTCAATGCAATTCACAGGTGTAACTTAATAGCTTTCTACATTCAATTAAGATAGTATGTGAAAGATAAAAGAAAAGCTAACTTGGATGTCCCCTCTGCTTTCAGCCCCTAAAGTACCCAGGTAGGAATAAATTGCTTCACCCACTGATGATAGGAAATATTTTTTAGGTTGCTTTTGCACAATAAATTTGAAATGAAGGGATTTTACACTAATTATTAAAGAAGAATAGCTCAAACATTAGTTTTGAAAATGATAGTTTAGACTTGGATTTCAACTTGAGATATTTTAAAATGATAGATCATGATGAATTTGAAATAACCATGTACAAGCAATTATTTGAAATTCACCATACCAAGGATTCAAGTTGTAAAAAATTTCTAGCAATAATTCTGTGATTTACCTATAGTCACCTCTCTAGTATTTCAATAAAGTTAATCCCAAATCCATTCATTTGAAATCCATATCCATCTAAACAGAGCTGTAGTGGATACAAACAAAAAGATTGATGTTATGGATCTATGACAAGGCTGTCAACAAAGCTATCAACGAAAATATCAAGAAAAGAAGAAATGTTCAACGTATTAGAATCTCAAAACTAACTTGTGGGGTCATCACAACTATAAACCTTCTTGAGAGCAACTTACCATTACAAGTGGGAGTAAATGGATTGGGATGATAATAGTCGTGATATTATCAAAATTTGAGCTGAATTGTATTTCATGTCCTATAATATAAAAGGATACCCTTGTATGAGTGCACACAGTGTCCCCACCTATGCACACAAGCGACACAACAAAATTCTAAATATTCTTTCCAGCTTTGGTGAATTTTAAACACCATACCTGATGTGCCCTGGTCCTCATACCATCTTCCTGATCCACAAATTGGGCACTCAGACCAAACCCATCTTACTAGACTAGATGGCAACTCCAAAATTGTGTGTGATGGTACTTTGTGGTCTAATCATCTTCCTTAAATGCTTTTATTTTTCAATTCTTATTTTTATTTTTAATTTACTCATGCAACATGTCTTTTCTGTGTAATTGGTAACCTTCTTCAATTCTCACATAATTTCACCAAAAGCAGAAATTTTCTGGAGTTTCATCAATCTGAAGAATAAGTCTGAAGAAAAAACAAAGATGAAACTATTCCGTGTTCGTAGATTGAAGAAACACCTTGCATCTGCAAGAGAGTTGAACATAGACTGAAGTAAGCTCTTTGCATCTGCCATGGAACGCAACTGGTTCCACCTTCCACGATTACTGAAGGCACGCTCTCGTTCTTCTGCTTCTGAAAGTTGTGAAGCCATTGCTACAAGTGAATTTGATGAAATGCTAAGCATACTCTCAAGAGAAGATATTCTCGCCATTCTGGCATTTGGTGACATGGAGGACATCCTGAACAAATGAAAAAACAACCAGCAGAAATGCATAAAACAATATAAATGAGGTTTTTCAGGCTATTCTATGTGTTGATGTATTGAATCAAATGAAATACACATAAAAACAAGATTCACCTGGCAAACCCTTTCTTTTCTTTAGGAGGCTCAAGCCCTTTTGCAGCAAATTCATCAACTTGTTTCAACACAGCTAATTCCTCTGCCAAGGCAGCTCGCCTGGAGATGGTACAACAATTTTTTAGAAAACAAACCAGCTAGCTCAAGCAAAGCTCATTGAATAAAACAATTACAAATCGATTACATACACTTGGCTTTGCTTCTCATATTCATAGCGAACTTCATTAACATTTACCATGAGTTCCAGCTCATGATCAAGCCAACGTTGCGAGGATTTCTCATTGGTCTGAGAACAAAATTAGGTTAAACTAGTTTTCAAATCAAGGGTGACTGTATGGCATGATTAACATCTTGCAAAAGAGGAGGCATTGCTGCTTACCTGGCCATTTGCTCCATTTCCATTGGTAATTACTGGGGGGAAAAAAAATCTTTATATCAGAGAACAGGAAAATAGAAGGAAGGGACACATATCACTAATTGTTTTTGATGAAGATGGATAGCCCTATTGTTTTAAAAGGTTTAAATAAACTGTATTTGAGTAATAGGTTATAAGATGGCTCTTTGACTTCTAATGTCTTGTGTCAAGAAGAGGTGTCCATTTGATACAAGTTAGGCGTTTCAATCAATCAACTTGTAAAAAGCATTTCTGCAATTCAAATGCAAATATATACCTGAGTTGTCGCGTGATGTAGACTTGCGTGCTTCAAGCAACTCTTTTAGCCTCTTGGTGGCCATTGCAGCCTCTTCAGTTTTCCTTTGAAGCACCTGAAACAAAATTTTCAGAATGAACAGAGACCAATTGCATCTGATAAATATTAATGGTAAGCCAATAATGTTTCTGATTTCAAACTTGGAATCGGTGTTGATATTCAAGATAGAAATTGACCCCAAAAAGGCCCAAAGAGACTGATTGGCAATATAGTCATTTTATAGTGTGCTTCAAAAATGAAGGCAAAGAAATTAATACACAATCGAGCCAGAAATTCTCACCATTTTCTGTCGCTGATTTAGAGCTTGCAATTTATGCCTTTCATACTCATTCCTCCGCCCCTCTTTCCGTAACTGCATTAGCAAATAAAAAATCAACACATGAAATTTGAAAACATAAATAGGGTAACGCATCCAATCAAATTTAAAGTGAATGAGATTTCAAAAATAATACAAACATAACTCATGTCTCAAAGGGATTAAAGGGAAAGCTGTTAACATATAAATCATTTCACTCTCAGTCTCAGGTACAAAAGTTTATCATTGAGCAAGCATCACAAAACTACATTGATCATGATACGAAGTTTTCCAACTATTATGTTTATATACTTCTCTCACAATATGACTACTATTGTTGCATGAGCGCAGTAAAAAAAAAAATAAAATATGGAAAGAAAAAAGAAAAGAAATAAAACAATGTACAATGTGGCAGTGAGCCAATCTCAATGCATGGGTAACAATCTTGGATGCCAAATTGTTAAATTGAAATTTTATACTTGCTCAATGTAAAAGTATGATGAATTGATGATTCAACTGTAGTACGTGACTTCTTCCAAATGCAATTAACTCACTGCCAAGAACTCTTAGTCTATGACAGTACTTCATAAAAGATGTTAATAAATAATAAATTGAGTTTGATGCCAAAAAAGAGTAGATGTGAAGAAATAATTATAGCAAGCACAGCCTTCTCTAATGATTTTTCTGGCTCAGTTGTTTCACTTCTTTTTCTGCAATATTGCATGAAACAAACTTTTAAATGGTGCCATGAAGAGCACAAATGGGAGCACAAAATTTTCAACCCAATGACAGCTAAAATATATAACTAATTGAAAAAATGTACCTGCAGCAGTTCCTTCTCTCGAGAGGCCTTCCATTGTCGAAATTGTTCTGCCTCTTGTTTTATCTTTTGTTGCAATTGAACCTACAACCACATAAATAATTAGCAGTGTGCACTTAAAAATAAGATAAAGAATATGAAGGTGATCAAAGAAACTTTTAATTCAACCTTTTGTGCCTTCATGGATTGTATCTCTTCTTGCAACCGTTTTGCTGCTTCATCACTTTTCTGTTTTTGCTTTGAAAGTTGAACCTGATTCTCCTGTTTCTTCTTTAGATCCTGAATCTAATGTGCAAAATTTGAGAAAAATGTTTTGATTAGAATAAATTTTGATAAGGGACTTACTTTTGATCCAAAATTACATGGTGTGTGCACAAGTGAAGGTATGCAACACTATATTCAACAATTAAAAAATATTAAAGTAACAGAAAAAGGAGAAATGTTGAAAAATAAAGGCACGGTTATCATGAAAAATTTCTTCAATTCTTCCTGCTGTCCTATTAACTGCCCTCTATTTCAAAATAGCTAACCAAATTCCTACCTTGCAATTGCCAAAAGAAATTCCTACCTTTTATTTAAGTGAAACAGGAGATTCAAATTTTTATTTTTGAATGATCAAAATTCTTAGTTATATCATTTTACAAAAGTGCAGAGTGGCTTATCCACCACAAGTGGCTTTCACCTGTGCCTCAAGTGCTTTTAATTTCTGCACATGGATATCTTGAAATTTATGTGTTTGTCCATCAGAATGAGCAGCAAGATTTTCAACTTCAGCCAGCAAATGATCCCTCTCTCGCTGCATTAATAAAACAGCTGAAAAGGTAAACATCAACTTTCAAGGTCATGAAGAGTTAATGATGCCCAAAAAAAAAAAAAACTTGTATCAACCTGAACAGTTCTTTTCTCATCCTCAAGTTCCAATATTTTCTTTCCAAAGTGCTGTTTAAGGGCCACCGTGTCAAATCCTCCAAATAGTTTCATCTCTGACTGCAAAGACATTAAATGCCAAAAAAGCCTCTAAGAAGAATGACCATCCATGTGTGAAAATCACATTCAAGAATGCACACAATAATGCAATGAAACAGTCTTCTTCGAATAAAAGGAACACCAAAAACATTTCACTAGTTGACAGTATTATCTTGAATGGATAAACATAAACATGACAAGATTTTCTGATTGTGTATTGCAAATCTGATAGTAAACGAGAAACACAACTTGAAAAAAAAAAAAAATGTATTAAGAAAACTGTTAGACTTACACCTAGCACCCAAATTAGTCAATCAAACTATTCTAAACAAGTTCTGCCGTTAAACCAGGAATCCAACATATAGAAAAGATGAACACCAGCAAGGAACTCCTGATTGATTCTACTCTTTCTTTCATGAAGACCTATCTAAACCTTATGGTCCTAATGGAAGTGTCTAAGAAAAAAAATGTACCTCTTTCTGTTCCAAACGTCTATTTAACTCATTCAATTCTTTATCCATGGAATTTTGCAGTAGCGTATGTTCCCACTCTTTTGCTGCTTCTTCATCAATTTCCCCAGAATCACCTGCAAAATAGGGCATTTAATAACCTTAAATAAAAGAAAAAATGAACAAAGGGAATATTTCTCTCTTTTTTTTTGGGAGAATGCTGAAAGAAAAGGCAAAGATAAATACACTTAGAACAAACAATTTCATAAACAAACACAAAGCTCAGCCTACTTATTTTTGGAATGGAACACCTAGTTAGAGCTCAAGTCTAGTAAAATATAGGGTTCTTATACAAGTTCTAAAGCAGAGATATCATACCCGTCATATTTTCACCCATTTGATAATCAGATGATTCAATACTTTGCAGGCCCCGCTTAAGCCCTTCACTCTTCACCAGACAGGTGCCACCAGCCTCAATGATGAAGTTTCATGAGTCAGTATGATAGAAAACGTTCATAATATTTTATCCCTCCCCCCAGCGCATGAATGGCCATTAGAAGGAAAGGAGAGAGCAAGAAGAGAAGAAGAAGAAGAAATGCAGCCAATCCAATTGTTACACCCACTCTCATTTTCAACAAACCATTTCATAAACGAGTATATAAACGCCCTAAAATATTTTATAAGACAAGATCAATCACATACTGGCACATCTATTTCACATTGCTCTGTAACAGCGCATCTGCTGCGGTATTCATGAAGTTCTCGACAAAGATCCTCATTAGTAGCCTCGAGCCAAACAATCCTTTCTTTTAGAACCTATACGGTTAAAAAAACAAAAGTTACTACTACTTTTTTTTTTCTTTGTTAATAATCCAATATGAATTCTCTTTACAGCAAAAAATAAATAAGAATGACCAAGAATTTAGTATAGAAATTAAAAAAATTATATATTTAGGTCCAAATACCAAAAGTACCTGTATTTCATCTGATGAAGCTCCTCCCCCACGTGCACAAAGTTCTGCTTGCAAGTATTCCAGTTGTTGGCGCATCTTCAACATCTCATTGGATAATGGGTCCCTGTTGACCTGCTCAAGAATTAACAAAAACCTTGGTTAAACAACGCTGCGCAAGGCAAGGGAAGGCAAAAAGGAAAAGACAAATGTTGGAAGTGATATTTTTCTGATAAAACTTACAACAGGTTTATTCTGGATATTGCGAGCACGATTCGCATACTTCAGTGTGTTAAGAGTTTCCTCAGCATTTATATCAGCAGGACTAATGCAGGCTGGAAAAAAGTAATTTAATTGGCATAAGAAAAAATATAGAAAAACGGGGAAAAGAAAAAGGTAAGTATCACTATGAGTCATGAAAACTATATGCCTCTAGGAATTCTAAAGGAAGAAAGAAAAAAATATTAATTGGAGTTCTTAAGAAACACAGAACACACTAAAAACATACAGGTATTATTCCAAGTATCACATCTCACAATACAGTTACATCTTTGCAGAAAAGAACTTTCACAGGTTTCTCCAAATGCAAAATGTGTCTTGGTGCACATACATGAGAACCACAGAATTGATACAAAATAAATTGCCAGAATGTTAAGCCTTTGACATTAAGATTGAAGATTGTGAATACTTGTGTGTAAACAGTCAAAAAGTGCTAAAAGTGCATGCCTTTGTCACCTTTTAAGAAATGAATAAAGAAAATCCAACTCCCATGAGAACATGTTTCGTGCTTAAAGAATAGTTCTACAGAACTGATACACACAAAACATATGCCATGAGAATATGCTACATGAGATCTAGTGGTTTAATGGATGGAATCAGGGATTTGTTGAGGCTTTCTTGACTGGTCTAAAGAGAGATCACCAGGAATTGTTCTTACCATATAGGGCCGCATCACCATAAGGCTAAATTCCCATTAGGCAAATACAGTGCCATGGCCCGTGCCGTAAATAACTCCTCCAAACCTATATATATCCATCCCCTCACAAAGGGGATCAGGACTACTATCACCAGAATTACCCTCTCCATCTACTATCTCTCTCTCTTTCTCCAGACCACCTTAATTCTCACCCAACTGGTCTTCATCGACTCCACCATAGACAACACTCAATATTGTTCCAAGACAGTTGGATCATCCTCCCTAAATCTGACCACCCACACCATACTCCACTGGGGATTTACCATAAGTAGGATAGCTTCACGCTATTGCAATAAAATCTCATGTTGCAAATAAATAGATTCAACTTCAAAGAAACAAAATGAAAAAGTTACCTATCATGACAGTTCTGCTGTTACCACCAAGAGAATCCTGCCAAAATGCCAAAATTTAGACCAAAATGCAAAATAAACAAGCTACCAAACAAACAGACAAACAAGTAAGGATAGGCAGATTAAGAAGGAACGCTACAGCTTCCTAAGCCATTTAGGCACTAGAAAAGTAACAGTACAACCCCTTTTTGGCAATGCCAAACAAAGTAACAGTTACACCCCCTTTCTGCAACCAAGTTTCAAATAACAATATATAATTCTACAGTCATCTGATGAAACTGATGAGTCCATCTCATGAACCTGCCTTCCTCAATGTTAAGTCATACACAAAGATAACCATAAAGGTACCCAGTGCAGGCATAAAATTTTATATTTTTGCTCTCTGGTGATTCATCATGAAATCCTACACAAACGTGCTTATTCAAACACTTGGATCCTAATTTTCACTGCTACAGTAAAATCATATCAAGGAGATTGGTAGTGAGCATGAATTCAACCATATTCATCAGTTTTACTGTGAATACAACCTCGTTTGGTGAGTTTCCATCTCCAGTTTAATTATATAAGCAACACTGATCGATCTTGGTTCATCTCCAACTCCGTGATGTTTGGATTCAACATATTGAGTTATTTAAATGCTGCAGTTTGCTTGATGAGTGACTTTACTAGTTGAATAATATGAGATGTTATAAGGGATTTTGGTTACAGCGAAGATAGTTTGTAAACTGTAATTTAGAAAGAAGACGCTTTCACCTACACAAGACACATGTAGCTAAAAACGTGCTTAGTGTGCACCATAAGGTCTAAGTGACACACCGATAAGGACAAGATTTTGATTAAATTAATAATATATTATCTCAATAATCATGCTCGTTGGGTTGTTGCTTCTTTTATTTTTAAAAGGTCTGTTATATTTTTATAGCCAACCCCATTTAATAGGGATAAGTCTAAGTTAGTTGAATTGTGTTGTACTTATATTTTTATAGTATATATCAGGAGATATTTATGAAAGAATCTGAGAGAACAAAGCCACTTGGCATTGCTTGGCATGCCCCTTGGCAAAGCCCAATGGCTTGGCATCCCCTTTGGCATTGCTCTTGACCAGCCCAAGGCGTGGCAGGCCCGTGGCATTACACAAAAGCTTGGCATTCACTCAAGTGGAGGCCGAAATAGATCACTTCTTACCAAATCACTAGAAAAAAAAAAAGCTCAAAATAATGAAATGTTTAAACAGTGTGAGTGGAACCTGCAAAAGCCTAGTAAGTTTGCTGTCTCGGTAAGGAACATGAACACCTTCTTTCCGCTTTTTTTCATCACCGAGTGCGCTGATAACATTACCAAGTGCAAGAAGGCCCCTGTTAATGTGAACTCCTGTTCAAGAAACTAGCATGTTACAGAGCTATACAAAAGTGTCTTCAGATTCAATAACTGGTAAGTTTGTTCCTCACCTTCCTTAAAACGCAGGCCATCTGAACCAGTTCTTTTGGCACGCTCAGATCCAGCAAGATCCACTAGATGCAATTTGGCACACAGATATTCTTCACCCATACCCTCATTAAGATTGCTATCACCAAGAACAGCAGGATTGAGCTTACGCATTTGCTCTAATGTGATGGTGAAGATGGCATGTGAGCGACTGCGTAAAGCAAACAAGCAATTAAAGAAGTCATTTTAGCCACATGTAACTGCTGCAAATTTAACAGCCTATTTTAATTTCAGAAACTCTTCCGTCAGAAAAAGAAACATTGGGAATTGGAAAATGATTATCCTACACCAACCAGTTCACTGACACTCAAGGCAGGCCAAAACCATCAACCAATGAGCTCATGACACATAAAAAATACCTTTGAAATTGGAAACAGTGAATAGACAACTTTAGATACAATCTAAATCTCTTAAGTTCAAAGAAAATAAATTTAAATTACAATGGCTTCTCCATACAACCAAAGAATGACAATGACATCCTTACACAACACATATCTTTCTACAACCAAAGAATGGCGATGACATCCTTACACAACACATATCTTTCTATAGTGTAATATGAGATAAATTATAGAGGTGAGATTAACCTTGACTGATTATTCATGTTCGTACTCCCCGTTGCCCTGTTCAAAGATCCTTGCTCCAAGTAGCTAGCCATTTCCTTTAGCGTTCTAACATGGACTTCAGTAGATCCTGCCAGTGTAATAACACCATTTGATGTTTCACGAATTTGTATCGGTGGTTTCCCAGGAATAGTTACTTTTCCAATGTGCCCATTTGTAGTTTCTGCTCTATTCACAGAAGTGGAATCCAGCAAATCTCGTACTTCTTCTTTTAGGATCTTCACATTAAAACTTTTCACTTAAGATCTCCAGGCAGTGAAGAGAGAGTGGACAAAAACAGTTACACAAAGCACTGATAGAAAATGCAAATTCACAAATAAAGATACATAGTTATATGAAATACAGTAGAGTATACAGAAACCAATGTCATTTGTTCATGTTAATCTAAAGAACAAAAAAACCTTAGACCTAATTAACTGGATAAATAGGTCAGGATCAATACTCGTTTCTTTTTCACAAAACAGTCGAAAAATTTTCATTTCCTAAGGAACTGAAATGGAGAACTTGCAAAATAATAAGAATAATATGGCAAAGTAAAACACACCCAAACATAATATAATATACCAAAATAATAATTTATTTAATTAATTCATAATTGTTGTTTATATGTTTAGAAAAATTTCAATTTATACTCCTAAACATTTCTATAGATTTTTATATTTTTGGGTGCTACTTTTCTGAAAAATTTGCATGATCTTTCAGAAATGTTTCCATTTCCATGTTAATTGAAACATCCTACCAAAATGAAATTTTGATCTCTGCAAGAAGTATAGATCATGAAGTGAAACAGTTCAAAAAAGTCAAACATTAAGCTACAGATGGTCATGATCTCATACAAATTTCTACGAAAGTGAACGAAGTTAAAAAAAAAAAAAAAAAAAAAAACCCAAAAAGTTGAAAAGCTCCTTCATTTAGCATGCAGATGCATAACAATTCCTTCACTCAAGGTACGAATTTGTTCATGAATTCCAAAATCCAGACATATCATGTGCTTGCTTGGTATATTACCAACATGTTGATCATGGGCGGACCTATGTTAGGCCCAGTGGGGGCAGCAGCCCTTGCTGATTTGGAAAAATTACTCCAAAATTCTATTAATTTAGTTATTTTTTCTTATAAATTATACATTTTTCCTATGTTATACCCCCCCACTGCATTTTTACTTTTGTTCCTATGCACCTTAAAAATTAATCTTGCCCCCACTAATTATAAACCCTAGATCCGCCCTTGATGTTTATTATTGCTGTTAGATTTTATTTTATATAGCACCAATGTGGTCAAATACCAATAGCTTCAAGAAATATGCTGACAATACCACAGTGCGTGAATCAAGGAATATGTTTCGTGTGCATACACATATATATGTAGAAATAAAAGAAGAAACAATTGAATGAACCTCGATGAAGGAAACGTGCAACTGGAATTCAGTTTGATGCTTCAAAGTTTCAATCTTGCTAAACAAAGTATTCATAACTTGAGGAATCAATCCAGTTTGGCAACCATCTTTGAAGCTAGTACCCATCGTATAGGTTTTCCCTGAACCTGTCTGCAGTGCATTTATAAAGTTAACTAATTAAAAAATAATAATAAAAAAAGTTAGGAAATTGAGCTGCAATACAAAGAGAGAGAGGGAGAGAGGGGGGAACCCCTTTATCGTGAGCAATAATGGATTTTACCTGGCCATAAGCAAGAACAGTAGCGTTATATCCTTGAAACAAACCATCAACAAGAGGAGCAATACACTCTTCAAACATTGCAGATGGGGGAGAGCCAGTACTCCCATAGACATGATCAAAAGTAAACGAATGTGTGCCAATTTGTACCTGCAATATAGTAACAACCAACATTAGCCAATAAGAATAAAATGACACTCTTTGATTCCCTTTAGAATGTATAAATAAAGGCAAGTTGACGAAGTAATTACATTACCTACATAAAAAGCAATAATAATTGTATGTTGTCCACAATGGAGAACACGACAATAAATCTATTTTGCTAATATTTTGCTTTAATTTATCAAAAAGAGTTCATCAATTTACCTTTCCATTAAAGGTATGCAAGGTAAACAAAAAAAGCAATGTACAAACGACTTGGAATGGGTATTGTGTAAAGAAAACTAGCCCATCTTGAGCACAATGAGATGTGAATCTATGATAATATGTGACCGTAATAGTGTTCTAATCAGCTATGACATGAGTTGCGAACTTAGAATAGCTAGGCAAGTTTGAAAGCAGCATACAACTGTTTAAAATTGCACCTTCTAGTTATTTTCAGTGATTCAGTGAATATTGGCAAGCACTTATTTTCTCAGTAACTACAAGCTCTTTTCCTGCGTAACACTCATGTTCAAAGCAAAAATTATGACATCACAAAGCATTCTCATGCTTAAAGAAAAATTAAAACTTAGGACATTATGAAAATAATAATATTTATTAAGTATATGCCTATATATTCTTCTACGGTGGAGCTTTAGTAACATCTCTAATCTATAAATCTCATAGGCCTGTTATGAATTAAGCCATCTAGTTAGTCACAGTTTTCTAGATCTATATGCACTTATTTAGGTCCATATTCTCTTATTCCGAATTAACAGGTAAACTCAGTCTGGTGTAAAGAAAACTGTATCGCTTCTGCGTGCTCGGTGCTCTGTTCCAAATGATGGCTAGTTCAATACTTCAATGAATTTAAGCTAGAAAAATCTTGCTCCGAGGTTCTCAACAACTTGACATATTAAGTTTTTGTACTACAACATTAATCCTTTCACAAACCAATAGTCGGGGAGTAGCTTGTGGCGTTAAAGATTTTCTACAGGTGTTGTGATGGCCAGGGCGCCGACCCCACCTAGTGGGAAAAGGCTTAGTTTGGTTTGGTTTGGTTGTGATGGCTAGGGCAGAACCAGTGTTCTTAGTTATTGGGACGAAAATTACATTCTCTGCCGGGAAAAAGTGAGAATATTTTTAAAATAAAAAGTGAGAATACACTTTGTTAGAATAATTTAAGAAATAATTTTATTTTAATAAAAATTAATCATTTTTGTAATTTTGGCATGAATTGGTCTCGTAAGTTTGTGTTATGCTGGAAAAAAGATAATTACAAGAGGACAATGGGGCAGATTAGCAGAAGTACATGGAACAAATTAACAAAATTGTATAGGGGTACACAAAAATAGTTATATATAATAAACAATTTTTTTTTT
>QLOD02000030.1:4516558-4533751 GCA_003260245.2 Sideroxylon spinosum | reverse complement strand
GGGGGGGGGGGGGGGGGGGGGAGAGAGAGAGAGAGAGAGAGAGAGGAATGTTCATTCATGAACTGGGCTGGACTATCGATTTGAACCACAAGCAGCACTCCAGATTATGGATTGGGCATACGGGTGCCGGCTCTGAATTTTAAATTCCAAATCTCTTCACTTAAACTTATTTTTTTTAAATATACTTTAAATTATATTTTTAGATAAAAAATAATTTTAAAATTATAAAAATAAATCATTTAAGTAATTAAATTAATGTTAGAATAAAATATAAATAAAATAATATACAAAAAATACTTTTTTTTTTATAATACCAGTCCCGATTCGTCTAATTAAATGGGTTCAATTTTTTTTATTCAAATTCCAAAAATAAAAATATATATATACACATATATATTTAATATTTCGGATCGGGTCAAGTCTGAGCTATTTATGACAAAATAGTACTTTCCCTTTCTTTATAATTTTGAAAATGAATGTATACTTTCCATTTCACTGAGCTAACTAAAAATTTTACATGACAATTCTTAAACAAAGTTGCTAAAATATTTTAAGAAATATAAATTTTTTAGTTTAAAATTTTTCTATGAAACTGATTTTAAGGCAATTTTTCTATGCACAAAATTAACCACTAACGTGAAAAACCCCAAACAGAGCTTAGAAATAAAATCCAAAAATTTGTGTAATTAGAATATTAAAAATTTGTGTAATTAGAGTATTAATTTGTGTTAAAGACGAAGCTGCATACTAATTGGAACAAAGAGACAAAACATTCACATGCAAATAAGAAAATACGAAGTCAATGGCCTAAAAATCCAAAAAGAAAAACCAGAATAAAGCCAACAATTTGGGGTTTTAAGCATCCACTTGAATCGAGATATAACCCATATGTTAACACACATCACTCCAAGGAAACCCGCTGTGTTACAAAACCGAATATTAAAGTTTAAACCACCAAACACAGTAGAACTACTCATAATTAAATATCAAATTTATACACACACACACACATACACTGTACAATATGCGTGTGAAATTAGCAGAAGGAATGAGATAGAAGTCGGAGAAGAAATTACTGATACCAGAAACAGATCGATTCAAGCGATATAATCAAATTCGAGTTTTTAAGTTCGAATTCATGGTTGTTGGAATCGATCGATCCGTCTTGAATTCGAGGTTCCTAATATGTTAAAATTTTCGTTCTAGATATGTCTCTTGTTAAATTCTAAGAGCTAGTAATGCGAAAATATAGAAAAAGAAGAGAGTGCACATGACACACTTCGTTTGAAAATACTATGCTTTTAGAATTGATTTAATTTTAAAATAATTAATTTGATTTGATAAATAAAATTTAATTTGTGTTTGAAACACATTTTGAATTTAGCAATTGAATTTACTTGATTTAAGAACAATATCAAATTTGACTATATTGACAGAAAACATAAGGATATATTTATCTACTTATTTAAATGGTTTAACAAAATAATGAATACTCATTAAATTTTATTATCTTAGATTAGATTTCAAATGATATAAAATCCTAATATTAATTTACGAAATGAAATCAAATTTAACTTCTAAATTTTTATTTTAACTTTAAAATAAGAATTGGTGAAATTTTTTATTAAAAAATATCAAATCCTATTAAATCCTCCATTTTAAACGGAGTAATAATGAATCAAAGAAGAAATGCGAGAATATAGGAAAAAAAAAAAAAAGAGAGGGAGTGCATGTGAAAAGGTATATAACGAAGATAACAGGGAATATGAGTACAAGTATGCTTAACCTTGACTAAAAGGATGAAAGAATAAGGAGATTTTCTTCTTGCATTCTATTTTATAATATTGCATAGGGAGATGGATTTTTCAATTGTTAGTATATTTGGAATTTTTGTAATTTCAAGAATTATAAAAAATAAAACATAAGTCTCCTTAACTTGGACTAAAAGGTAACCTTAACTAGAAGGATAAAAGAATAAGAAGATTTTCCTCTTACATTTCATTTTATGATGTTGTATAGAGGGATACATTTTTCGATTGTTAGTATATTTGGAGTTTTTGTAATTTCAAAAATTGTCAAAAATAGAGTGTGGTGTTGCTTAATCTTGATTAGAATGATGAAAGAATAAGCAGATTATTCTTACTTTCAAAGATTACTAAAAGTAGAGAATGGGACTGTTTAACCTTATTAGAAGATAACTTTGACTAAAAGGATGAACGAATAAGAAAATTCTCTTGTTACATTTTGTTTTTTTAATGCTGCATAGAGGGATACATTTTTCAATTGTTAGCATATTTGAAATTTTTGTAATTTCAACAATTTATTAAAAGTAAAGCGTAAGTCTACTTAATATTGACTAGAAGAATGAAAGAATAAGAAGAGTCTCCTTTTACATTCTTTTTAATAATGTTGTATAGAGGAATAGGTTTTCAATTATTAATATATTTGAAATGTTTGTAATTTCAAGAGTAACCAAAAGTAGAGCATAAGTCTGCTTAGCCTTCACTAAAAAGTGATTTTGATTGGAATGATAAAAGAATAAGGAGATTCTCATCTTACATTCTATTTTATAATGTTGGAGCTTATATAAAGAGATACATTCTTCAATTGTTAGCATATTTGGAATTTTTGTAATTTCAAAAATTACCAAGAGTAGTTGAAATGTAAATCCAATTGGAACCATATTCAGTAATGCAATTAACAAGTTAAGTATTTGAACTGAATGCATTTAATGGTTTTCTAATTAAACATATCGGATATTGTTTAATAATCACACATCAAATTAGTCGACATTTTGCAAAAGAGTGAAACGAAATAAGCTTCAATTTTAAGTTGGGGAGATGGACTTATTCTATATGATGCATATATTCACTAAAGTAAATTACTTCATATCAGTTTTGACTACGAAGTTTATCTTAAAAAATTTTAAATTAAAAAATTTTAAAACTAAAATTAATTAATTGAAAATTTATTGTTCAATTTTTATGTAGACTTCCATTTTTTACAATTAATAACATACATGTTAGGGTATCAGTAACCAAATTTCAAACTCATACGATTGTACAATATCTAATAGAATCAAAAGTGATCAAAAAATTCTCTATCTCATAAGCTTCCACACTTTAGATATAAAGTTTCATAACAATAAGACTTCTAATTTGTATGGAACTATCAAGACTTTAATCATTGTTTTAAAATTTTAAAGTTTTTTTATTTTTTGTTTACTTTTTTAAATATTAAAATTTTTATTTCCTCTTCTGGCGATTTTATTAATATTAAATATTTTACTATTGATTTTTTTATTAATTATATTAATATAAGAATGAATGGATATTAATAACATCAATATATATACTATTAATAACACACACACACACTTTTTCTCCATCTCTCTCTCCCCACTAATTTTATTAATATTAATAAAAAATAATAATATTAATATAGCAAAGGAATAATTTTAATTATGTTGATATAAATAATGTTTATATTATTAATATACAAAAAGAATAATTTTAATTGTATTGATATAATTAATGTCTATTATTATTTATGTCATGCTCTCAACTTAATTGTCTGGGATGGACGGTATGGGAATACGAGAACTAATAAAAATAAACAAAAACCTATTCCAATATCAAGTCGTAATGTAGTAATAATCCGGACATTTTACATCATCTCTCATTCACATATATAATAATTAAAATAACATCATAATAATAAAAATTAACATCACACTCCGGTGACACAATCTAAAACTTACACGGCCACAATAGCATAGTTATAATACAATCTCAGATGTAAATAAGTCTGGGACCTACATTCGGGTCACACAAATAGAAATACAATAATTTAAAGGATAAAATAAATTCTAGAACTAAGTCAAATTTATCCATCTTAACTCAGCTCTAAATGGCTATTCCCTAGTCTTGCCGGATCACCTGCAATATGGATGGGAAGAGCAAACTTGCCTAATAGATAGGACATGCAAATGTACACCAATAAACAATAATTAAACATATAATATAACTCACAACAATATCTACCAAAATATAATATAATAATGCAAGTGTAATGCAATACAATGACCAATGCATTCTCTAATCTCTATCTACTCCCAACCTTATCTTGAGATAGATGATGTTTAGCAAAGCACGTGGGACCTCCAACCATACCGCTTTTGCTTATAGTGAATGTATATCTCGATATATATCGTGCGTGGGGAATCGAGTTTTATCCTCACAAGTATAAGATTCAGGGAAACCAAGTTACGCCCCTTGACTTTTCTGCTAGGGAACCGAGTTACATCTCTAATCAGGCATTTACTTAACTCAAGCAGGATCTTGCTGTAGTCTGGAGAAAAACTCATGATAATATCATCTCAAGATTAACGTCCCAAGTTCAGTAATTAATCTCTAGTCATATATATCGACTATGATCATTCGGTATTTTCAAAATCTTATTTTTATCATTTTTCTAAAAATCAAGGATCCCGTCCACATACATGACCCGTGCCTCGGTATGTAAACAACATTAATATAACATTCTCAGCCAATCAATAATCATAATATCAACCAGATGATGAAACCCCAGCCTTATGAACATGATATACTCAATCATGTAAAATAAACAATAACATCTCAATATCTATATATATAAAAAAGGTTTGTGCACAATAAAAATTTTTCGTTCAACATATTTTCAATGAACAATTTTTCAATTTTGTTGCAAATAAATCCACTTGTATCGTATGTCTCGAAACTCACATATTGAAGCTTTCCATCTTCCTCAGTAAGGGGTAAGACCTTCCATTTTTTTAACTGTAATCCATTTGTGCTAGGTCAGTGGGGGTTAATTCTTTTATGCATCACTTTTAAATCTTTGTTTTGTTTTTCGGATCGATTCAATGATCTTCTATGTTAAGGAGAGCAATTAACAATCGGGGTTTTAGGGTTTTGATTTGGGTATTCCTTTTTACTTGCATGGGTCAATGACAAAGTTTTGCATTGATGAAGTATGCCAAGCAGTGATGATATTCAAATGGAAAAAAATGTTGGATTTTAAAATCCGATCAATTTGCTAATTTCTGCTATAATTGCATGTAAATTTTCAATTCCGATTTTATCATTACATTCTTAAAAGATTAACATATTATGTCCATCGGACTAATTTCAAGTTGCAAGGTAGTTTGGGCTTGTGGAATTTGGATATTTGTTAAGATTTTCGTAGGGTTGGTTTGTTCACAAGTCATTTCTTTAAATATCTGAGTTTAATTAAGATTATCTAGGGTAAAATGGTTATAGAAAATGAAAATTAATAGGTATATATTGAGAATGTCCAGTTGAATGAATTTGATGCTAATCTTATCATGTTATATGCAATATATTTATTTAAAATTAAATAATTACACAAAAAGAATTAAGGTGTTGAATTTTTTTTGTGGAAATTGGTATTACTTGAAATAAAAATTCGTGGAGTTTGCTAAATTATAAAAAAAAAAAAAAAAAAAAATCTTGGACTCTGCTTAAAAAGTTATTTTCATAATAAATAAGAGTTCTAATGAATTCATGCTTATTATGGGATTTGACTTAGTTTGAAGTAAATTAATGTGTTAGTTTAATTTTGTGGGATTTGGAAATTGGTATCGTCAGTTTACTTGAGTCATTTTATAGACATTGGTAATTTTTGGAACTGGCTTAGGTTAGTTTAATTTGAGGGTCATCGTAATCACCCTAGAGTTTAAATGACTTCATAATGTATAGAAATTAAAAAAAATATATGATGGAGTTGCTTTAGTGATTTATTAGTAATAGGATATATATGGCATAATGCAAACAAGAAAAAGTTAATCTTTTTGTTTTTTATGTAATCTTAAAATTTCAAGACACGATGTATATTCTGTTTGTTACCAGGATTCTATGGGTTGTCAATTAGAAATTTATAGTTTCTTCTTCGTCAAACCAATCTCTAGCAATAAAATTATTGTGAAGAGTTCAAAATGTATAGAGCAGGAGTGTGGGTACTTGTTCTATGTTATGTTAGTCTGTGATGTTGTTTGATTTTTGTTGGTGAAGTGTTAATTACCTCTAGCATTTCACAACTGATGTTTTGAAAGTTGGCCAACATCATCAAAGGGCATGCCTATAATTGAGATAAAAACCATGCAAACCTTTTTTTTAAACAACTGGGGGGGTGCATGGGATATATATTCCTTGATGGCTTTTCCATCATTTAAATGAAAAAATGGCTTATAGTCCCACAGGTCTTAGCAACTGGGATAAAATAATGAAACTAGAACCCTAATTCCTAATTTCTTATGTATTTTGATTTAGAAAATACTTGTATGTGTGTGTGTATGTGTGTCATGCTTCATATTGTTCTGATTAATTTTAGAAGGTTTTTGAAGTTGTATTATCTTAGGTAAGAGAAATGGAATCTTATCATTTGCAATGAACTAATTTTTCTCTTCTTATTTCCTTATTAATATGAAATCAACATCAGTTCTCCTCCCCTTCCTCCCCATAAAAAAAAACCAAAAAAAAAAAGAAAAAGAAAAAGAAAAGAGAAATAATAATAAAACAATATTTCTATTTTCAGAATATTTCCAAATCAGTTTCATGCTCGTTGCCACTTTAGACATCAACTCCTAGTCTCTTGATTCTAATTTGCTTTATTTGATTAAATTGTTTTTATCATTAAGCTTTTTTTCTCTATTTGCGGCATCCATGGGCAATGCGCAATTATAATGTTTGATGTTACTATCCGGTTTACTTAAAAAAATGTTCCCACATGGACATAAAGATTTTTGTTGGTGCAGTTGACTAAATTTTGAAGCTTGATATGTTGTTTATGAATGTGGATTTGTATTCTATCTGATTTGTTCCAAGTTTTTGACTTATCTATTTTTTGTGGCTATTGTAGGGTCTGTGAGAATAAACCCATTGTTCTTTACAGAAACAAGATTGATGTGAAAAACAAGTAGGTCAAAGCAAAGCAAGTTTCATTCCACCTGGAGAATGAATCTACGGTATTATGAGATCTCTGCTAAGAGCAATTGCAACCTTGAGAAGCCTTTTTTATTCCTTACGAGGATGCTTTTCTGGGTAATGCAATATTAACCTTAATTTTCATGCTTCGTAGAATTTAACAATTACTTTTTTATTATCCAGGACCCCAATCTCCATTTTGTTGGGTCTCTTACGCTTGCAACTCCAAAAGTACAAATCAACATGGTTGCCCAACAAACAATAAGACTTCTATTGTAGGATCTATCCCCTCTTCCTTATTTTCTTTTCTTCCAAATGTCTACTAAGTTCTTTTCCAGGTTTATGTATTCCATGTGCCATACTTGTGAAAATTAAAGATGTTTACAAACAAAATAAATATATTTTCTCAAAAATATCTTAGTTTAAATATGGATTTGAGGGGCTAGCTGAAGTGGAAACCCCAATCCACCTAAATCAAAGATCATTGGTTCGAGTTATCCAATTCCTCATTCCTAATTAATATTTCATAGATACCTATGTAAAAGATAATTGTGGGGAACATACTAGGGTCGTCTTATTATGTAGTTTGATATGTTTGGTTTCGATGTGTGCAATTAACTAGAAATAATCAAGGAGATAATTAGAAGATATCTTTAATCTATGTCATTTACTTAATTGGAACCGTACTATCAATTATTGTGTTCATGTGTTTCTTCTTTGTGGTACAATTGTAGGCATGAAGCTGAGCTTGCAAGCCAAAATGACGCTTAGAACTGTGTGAACTGTGCTACTGTATGTTTGTTTTGACAAAGTGGATGTTCCACCCCATTTGTTTAATCTATAGGCCCATCCTTGATCACTCATCCAAAAGACTAATTTCAGGATAATCCTTACATACTTTATGCTCAAGTTTTCGTTTGAGTGCACTATAGTTGTCTATCTAGATTAGTGAAAGGAAAAATGAGAAAAATGAGTAATTTACCTGTTCTTTCACCTACCACAATAAAAAAAAAAACAACTAGGTTTGGAAAGGTTACAATCATAGTTCAACTTCATCCTATATAAAATGCGCTCTTCTATCTCTTTTAATGTACTTATGTCTATCATTTATGCAAATTTAACGTAAGTGTATGGAATATGTGTTTAATTCTTGTACTCAAATTAGATAATTAAGGTTTATCCAATTTTTAGAAATAGTTGAATAAAATGACAACTCATATTTGTTGGTCAAGAACATTAATGAAATTCATGTAAATAGAAAATAAAATGGAGATACAAATCTATTTTTCTTTAAATTTTATTAATTTTAAGTACATTTTGAAATACTAATGATACTTTATGTATTATATTCAAATGTTTACATTGTGTTTAGGCATCCTACCAAAATTTTAGACCCATATCCTAATATCCCAAATTAAGTTTTCAAAGGTACATCTAGACACATACCGTATCTTATATTTGTATTGTCTATGTGTATATGTTTAATAGTTTGGAATTTTTCTTATTGATAATGTGATGTATTTTTATTAATGAATAATGAATTTTTTCCTTGATATAATTATTAATTAATGTAGTTATCGAAATTTGTTTTTTTTAATTGATAACCATATTTAATAGGTTGTTTTCATCTCCTTTTAATTCCCATTCTTTTTCCTCTCATTAAGTAATAAAATCATTGTATTGAAAAAGTTTCATAACGGCGGTAAGCTCTTGGCTCCAGGCAAACAGAAGATAAGCAATATGTATGTAGTGCATGAAATTTTTCTTTCTACCTCATGTCTTTTGACACTTGCAAGATATTAGTAGATCTGTATCTATTTAAAAAATTATATATTTTTCAATGCAAAAAACAAAAAATGTTTTAATTACAAAAAGAAAAAAAATAGTAGTTATAATAAAGCATATTGTGCTTAATCATCCATAATGAGATTTTATAGTTTCAAAATGTGTGTAATTTTAACATATATCTGTTATACATGATGCACCATTCAAACCGGGTCCAGAAGATCTCAAATCGAGTCAAGAAGATCTCAAATTGGGTCAAAAATATATTTTTCATGGGAAAGGTGCTTGAAGGACATAGAAAAGGCGTGGAAAGAGTGTGAAAAGGGTTCGGGAAGAGTGCTTAAAGTCTAAACACACAGAAAGTGTGTGGAAAGACCGCTCTGACTTGTAGAAAGATACCGAGACCCTTCTAACCTTATGAGAAACTCGTTGATGTTCGCGGGAAGCCCGTTCTTGTGATTTGCGGTCCGCAGCATAGATTTAAGCTGCTACAAGCTCGATCCATCACACAAAATACCCAACTTCGAGCACCGAAAGCCTAAAAATGAAACCATAATCAACAATATCAACATATATCTCAATATTATGCAACCAGACTTAAGAATAAACAAGATTGAGCATGTATATACAAACCCACAAACATGTAAATACACATATATCATCATCCACCAAAATCATCACACACACACACACACACATATATATCAAAATCATACTAACAACACGTAGAATATGTATAAATGTTTACCTACCTTGAATCCGAAGAAAGAAAAAGAAATAAGAAGGTCTAAGTTTTGGTTATCAAATTTCCCCTCAAGTAAAACCATGATAAACTCGCATTACCACGGTAATCACAACGTAAAAAATACCTAAGTTCGACTATTTTATCTCTCTGGAACATATTATCTTTCTTTGTTCTCTTTCCCTTCCCTTTTCCCTTTCTCTCCCATCCTTCTGTTGTGTGTGGATAAAAGAAAAAAAAATAAATAAGGAAAAAAAGGAGAAAGAAGAAAAGGAAATATGGGCATTTGGCACAGTTCTCCAATCTAGTACCACTTCGGGCCAAACTCAGCCTAAAGAAAAATAAAATAAACCTAGATAAACAGACCCAGTTTCAGTTTTAGTATTTTATTGGACCAAATTAATATGTAAATATCCAAAAATAAATACCAGGTTAACAAATTATATTAATAAAATTACAATTAAATTATTGTGTTAATTAATACCATAGTAATACAATTATAATTAACAATGGTATATGTTAATGTATATCAATATTAATTCATTAATCATATTGATACAATTATAATAAATAATAATAATATATTAATATATTTTGTAACTATCTTTTCTTCTCATTCTAATAAACATTACATTAATTAATATATTTATTATTTGATATCACATTCGCTAATTTTTTTCAAAGTAATTCTTGTAAAATATATTTAATACTCTCAAGCTAATAAAAAATACGTTATCGTCCCAATCCAAAGCAACCAAAACCCTATGGATAATAGTTAACATGAATTTGACACACAATGGGTAACCATATCTATTCAATACTAGATCTGCATTGACAAAAATAAGGAGTCCCAGTTGAAATGAACTGACTGATAACCCTGTAATCTCTAGTGGCTATTGCTACAGCGGGGGCATTTTTTTGGTTTATTGAACTTCGAGGGCTTGTCCAGAAATTTTCGATATCAACAGGGCGAACTAAACAAATTTAAAAGAATATTTCCCCTCGGCCACCTTCATCATCTTCAACATCTTGCAAGCCCAAAAAAAAAAAAAAAAAATTTCTCCTCTCTCTCTCTCTCTCTCTCTCGCGTATTTCTCTCTCTAGCCAGCCATGGCTTTGCCCCAGCACCATCAGTTCCAACAACGCCAGCAACAACAACAAGCTAAACCCTTCAGGTAACCAAAGCCAATCGTCATCTTCAAAAACCCTAACACAATTTCAAATTTTCTTTTTTCTTATCACATGCGTATTCAGTTTATGTCTTCATTGAGTTTCAGAAATTTGTACAACATCGAAGGTCCGATTGCGCCGCGGGACACCTATTTTAACGGCGCTAGCCTCCCCGATCAGTCGCAGCATCCTCCATATGTCCCGCCCTGTACTCGCCTCCCCCCCCTCTGTATTCTTTGTTTGATTCGTGTTTGTTTTTGATAATCTACCGAAATCGTGCTGATTTTGGTTTGGTTCTTTATGGTTTTCAGTTCACGTGGTCGGGTTCGCCCCCGGTCCGGTTCTTGCTGCGGACGGCAGTGACGGTGGAGTCGAATTGCAATGGAACCATGGTTTGGAACCGAAGAAAAAGAGACCGAAAGAGCAAGATTTCTTGGAGAACAATTCGCAGATATCGTCTGTGGATTTTTTGCAAGCGCGATCGGTATCGACCGGTTTAGGGTTGTCGCTCGATAATGGTCGCTTGGCTTCCTCAGGTGACTCGCCCTTTCTGGGCCTTGTCGGCGATGACATTGACCGCGAGTTACAGCGACAGGAAGTTGAGATTGACAGATTCCTCAAAGTTCAGGTTTGGTTCTCTACAAAGGCTCTATCTTGATTGTTGTTCTAGTATAATTTTGACTGGAGGATTGGATAAATGGGGATTTTGTTAAATGATTATGTTTTGGGAATGTGTTGCTTTGGTATT
Organism: Sideroxylon spinosum; assembly: GCA_003260245.2. Lineage (NCBI taxonomy): Eukaryota > Viridiplantae > Streptophyta > Magnoliopsida > Ericales > Sapotaceae > Sideroxylon > Sideroxylon spinosum. The sequence goes on along the minus strand of QLOD02000030.1, from coordinate 4,522,323 downwards.
TCACTCATTCTTGTTTAAATATGTGTATCCACACTAATTATCGTCATTTATGCTGTTTCTTCCAAGTTCCAATTCATTCTTTTACTTGATTCGTTTGGTGTGTTTGATATATTTGGGAACTCAGTAAATTTTTAGTGTAGTGTTATGTATGCGGCACCTTTTAGTACTATTAAAATGGAAATCTGATGAAGTGGCTCAACATCTTCTAAACATACAAAGAAATTTGTTAAAGTTACCGTAGAATGTATATGTATGTTTGCGATGTTATCCAGCCAAAATTAGATTATTTTTTGGGGTTAATTACATTTAGTACCTTGCACTTTCACTGAAATCTCAGTTTGGTCTCTCATCTTTCAATTATGATGGTAAAGCCTGCATTTTTGGTAAAATTTCATTGTCACCCTCAGCTCCAGAAAAGTAGGTTTTCGTTTGAATTAGGCGTGATTAATCACTAATGACTTAAAATTACATCTGCCATTCACATTTTTGAGTTGAATTTATGCCAAATTGAATTGTATATTTACATTTTCTATTAAAATTTTGAACAAAATGTTATGGATGGGTGACATTGGAATTTGGCCCGAAGTGTGTTGACGCTTACAATTGAACAATGAGGATCCTAAGCTTAATTTCAGTGAAAGTGAAAGGGTGCCTAGTGTATTTAACTCCATTTTATTATATTTATTTGCATGTATTGTAAACTGACTGAAGCAGTTGAGTTTCTGCATTTATTTTTGGGACAGATTACATGACATCATTTTCTGTGCACTTACTTGATTGGGTAGATTGTGCTTTTAAAACTGAATGAACTTGCTTTGATTACATTGGAATTTTACCATTTGACTTTCTGTCACCCTTAAAGCATTCGTCTCCTTTATTGCACATTTAGAAAGGTGGGAGTAAGGTATGTAGTAAATTCTCCCAAAATTTATATCATTCTTGTGATTATAGTTGCATCCGCAGGTAATGAATCAACAGTTCCATTTGTTGTCATGCCAAACATTATACCCGTAGGTTCTGTTGCTACTTGTTTATTAATTACACGACAAACTGTGTTGTATTAGAGCGTAGTAGTTGTTGGAAATTCACTGAATTGGATCTTTGATTAAAATCATAGCCATTCTGTGGCAATCAGCAGTGACTATGTATTCTCCAATGGGGCTGGTTTGTTTTTGAAACCGATTCCACTAAGCTAGACTAGTTCTAGAAACTCCTGTTGTTTACCTTTTTTTAAATTATTCTCAGTATGTTGGCTTTCAATTTTCATATGACAGCCACACCCTGATTATGTTGTCATTCAATGTGTGGATTTCAAAATTAAAGGTTAATGATATATCAAGTCAATTGGACTGGAATATCAAGCCTTTTACTTCATTGCCAGCTTAATTAATGTTGAATGATGTGAAAGGAAAACCTGGAATGATTTTCTATTGAATATATTACATATTTATATATGTATTTACATAGGGGAGTTTAGTTCCATTACCAAATGCTAGCTGATATTCTATTCGTATCTACTTATCCATACTTCATTAAACTAACCGTCCTTATTTCATTGCTATAAAAGGGTGACCGATTGAGGCAAGAAGTTGTAGAGAAGGTTCAGGCAAACCATCTTCAAACTATCTCCTATGTTGAGGAAAAAGTCCTTCAGAAACTCCGTGAAAAAGAAGCAGAGATGGAAAATATCAACAAGAAGAATATGGAGCTTGAATTACGAATGGAACAGTTGGCCATGGAAGCGGGTGCCTGGCAACAACGGGCCATATATAATGAAAACATGATTAACACCCTTAAGTTCAGCCTTCAGCATGTGCAAAGTAGAGATAGTAAGGAAGGGTGTGGTGACAGTGAGGTAGATGATACAGCGTCTTGCTGCAATGGTCGTGCTATTGATTTTCACCTTCTCTGCAAGGAAAGCAGTGAAAGGAAGGGGTTGATGACTTGTAAGGTTTGTAGAGTTAATGAAGCATGCATGCTTTTGTTGCCCTGTAAGCATCTATGCTTGTGTAAAGAATGTGAGAGCAAGCTTAGCCTCTGTCCTTTGTGTCAGTCCTCTAAGTTTGTGGGCTTGGAGGTCTATATGTAATCAGATGATGTGAAAGTCTAATGATATGTTAATCTTATATGCATTGTTCTTGTTATTTCAATAGTTTAGTTTTGTTACCACATATTCCTTTCCTTTATGACACTTCTATATCTTGTGTGCTTTGAAGATTTGCTTGCATGTGCATTTGTTCTGGTTTGTGTACAATTGATATCATTATGACAATTTTTTGGTTTTTATATCGAAGGTTTAATGTTTTTGCATTTTTTTTTAATGCAAAGGAAAAATGATCAACCATCACATAACTTGTTTTGTCTGTATAAAAGTCTATTTTTAGTGCACATTTCAGAGCATCTAGGTTTCCATGGAGTTCTTCCTAAAATAAATGCTTGGAATCTTAGATGCTGGAGGCTAATGAAGGATTTGGAGGAACATGATGAAGAAATAATGTGTCACTAGACATTGAGTGATTATGGAGGATAGATAAGGAAGAATTTGGAGTAACATCATGAAGAAAGTCATAACGGTTTTAGCAGCCTTATTGCAGAATGATGCTAGAGATCTGATTTCTTCCCAATCCACCCCTTTTTGGCATTCGCATTAGCTGGACCAACTATCGGTGATACCTCCTTCTGTTTGACAGTATCTCTGCTATGGTATTATTGTGGGGACCTCATGTTTAATAAATTTGCGACTATTACTTAACTATTTCATTATTATTTTTTTTTCTTTTTTGATAAATTCATTAACTATTTTCTTGTTAGGAATATGGTTATTGAAGGTCTTCATATTAGAAATATTGTACTTAATTGAACTTCTTAATGTTAGTTATAAAATCTTTGGGATAAAATTGATATTCATCTAATCTAAGATTATCAAACGATCCAGTATGATTAAGTGGCTTGAGTTCTCCCTCTGAAAAATTCTGTTTATTGGAAGGACAAGAGTGAAGTTCTGTGCTTTATGTTGATTTTTTCAACTGTACGCGTTATCACCTTCCATTCTTGTTCTACCCTGCCTTGGATTATGAAATCTTAGATCCCGTTTCGTAACGTTTTTGTTTTCTGTTTATATATTTAAAATTTTGTAAACTGGCAATAGAAAAAACATATTTATTAAATCTGTTTATAGTTTTTTGTTTCCAAAGAAACGAAAACTTAAATAGAAAAACAAAAACAAAAAAAAAAAGATATTTTTATTTTTTTTTTGTTGCAAATATTTTTATAAATTTTGTTACTTTATCATTTTTGTTTTATCATATTAAAATAAATTACTTTATTTAAATATTTTATTGAACTAAAATTTTTTTGTAATAAATAATATAATTTAATTAAATAAATTATCTAAATAAGTATGTAATATATTTTATTAATTTATTTTTAATAAATAATTAAATTAAATTAATTATTAATTATTAAATTATTTTAATAAATAAAAAATTATAATTTGATACAATAATTAATTTAATTTAATTAATATAAAATATATTTTATTAAATAATTTTGATAAAATATAATTTAATTTAAATCTGATATTTTATTAAAATAATTTAATAAAATATTTTTTAATTTAGTTAATTTAAATAATATTATATTTTATTAAATTAATTAATGTAAAATATATTTTGTTAAATTATTTTTAATAAATAATTAAATTAAATTAAATTAATTAATTTAACTTAAATTTTATACTTAATTTAATTTAATTAATTTAACTAACATTGAATATATTTTATTATATTATTTTTAGTAAATATCATAATAAGATTAATTAATTAAATTTAATTTAATAATTGGTTTTATTTAATTATTTTTAATAAATATTGTAATTAAATTATTTGAATTATTATGAAATATATTTTAGTATATTTTATATTTACAAGATTAAATGATATCGTAATTATATTTTAATCATTTTTAAATAAATAATATAATTAAATTAATATGAAACATTTTTTTAAATTCTATTTAATTTTTAGAAACTAATAAAATTAAATATTTTATGAAAATAAAAAAATTAATAATTATAAACAAAACTGTATTTCCAAAGTTTCAGTTTTCATTTCAGAAAAAATAAATGATAAGAGAAAACACAATACAAAAAATGAAAATAGAAAAATAATAATAGAAAAACGACGACGTTATCAAACATTCTCTTAATATGCGCTCTCTGTTCCTAGTTTGAGCTAATAATATTACCATTTTAAATTTTGAAAATTAACATCAGCATGCTGCACGTGTCACACACCCTAAACTTAAGGATGAGATCGGCCATAAACCACAATGCTTTATCCTATGGCACACACAAGTCTTTATAAATCCAACTACTGACATTTATAGTAATAGTAAAATAAAATCCTAAATAATTTCACCAAATATAATTCTCCAAATAAAATTTAACAACTAGTCCTCAACAATAATAGCTCCAAAATTTATACAACTTAACAATACCTAACTTCTCAAATCCAAAATAATTCATTAAATATTCCTATAAGAGGTCTTAAATTTATTCAGAATTCTTGATTACGACCCTTTCACCTCACCTAAAAAATATTAAAAGGAGAGCTGAGATAAAAGTCTAGCAAAAGTCATGCCTATTTGTAGTTTATAATAATAGTTTTTCTATTAAGTTTTGCTAACATCTATTTTTTGTTTTGTTTTGTTTTTTTTATTTTTTATTTTTTCATGAAATTATGGAGTTAGAAAGTAAGAAAACTGAAAAAATAGAAGATCAATAACAAAGCGACAACATATGGATATCCATACATATTTAAGGGACATATTGCAACTGTAAATAGATGAGATGGACTTTTTCCTGCTATGAGTTTACAAAGGAAAGAACCAGCTAGCGTAATTTGTGTTCTGTAATCTTAATGTAATGTCTTCTGTTATTCAAGGTAGACTAGGAAAGACAATGACAGATTACTAGATGGGCGACGTGTTTTTAGATGGAACATGTAATGACTAGGCCGATTAGTGCAGTTGGATAATATATCAAATGTCAAGTGGAGACCTGATTGAAATTTGTGGAGCTTTCATGGACTATACCCAAAGCATTGCTTACAAATAGATTCGAGAATAGGTTGGGTAAGAATCCAAGCAAAACTCTCATGGCAATTTTTTCTACTAGTATAAAAGTTCAACATTTTAGGATTGTTAAAATTTATAGATACCTCTAAAATTGTCGGATTTTGAAATTTAATGACATATGTTGCTTGAAACTGTTCTTGGGTTTTAGGCTCATATCCAAGGCTAAGTTTAACTTTGTTATAAGTAAGAAGAAGAAAAATACCAGGGGCATTAAATATGGAAACTAGTCGCAAATTGTGATACTCTATCTTGGTTTGTGACTGAAATCTCAATGAGAAGTTGTAGAAGATGATAATAACCAGTGAGTCATTAATGGGACTTAAAATACTGAACTGGTAAATTCTAAATAATGCCAAATAAACAGCTTTGAATTTGGAAAATAAATTACTAGTAAGAACTTGGAAGCTTTCCTGGAAAGAAAATTCGACTGCTTAGAAGGCAAAACATGCGTGGTGGAATCTTTACAACTCCAACCTTTAACATATACACCTTGATGGAAATGGAGATATGTTGCAGAGAATGAAATGGCTGCAACCAAACCAACCTCCACCCCAATCATCAGTCTTGTTGTATGGAAAGAAGCCTTTTTTAAGACCTCCACGGTTAAAACTTTCTCCAGTTTACCTTAT
>QLOD02000030.1:4100869-4118750 GCA_003260245.2 Sideroxylon spinosum | reverse complement strand
CCCCTATCAGGATTTGAAGCAAACAAAAACGCAGAGAGGGAAAAAAAATGGAGGAAAGAAAAACTTGATTACAAAAGCCAGATAAAAATCTAACAGCATGTCAGCGTGCACGAAATGCATATCGACGGACAAAAAAAAAAAAAAAGAAAAATTGGAAATGCACAAATCTTCTCAAGTTTGATAATGTCAAATGAAACTGTGAAAAATTCACCAGAAGTTGCTAGCAGTTTGTTCTGGATACAGGTCTCAACACCTAGTTCCAACAGCAACATGAGAATAAGCGCAGCAGCCAAGTGTGCAGAAACGTGAAGAATCCCAATTATCAGCCTTCTTTTCCGGGTTATTTTGGAGGGAACAAATGCGAAAGCAGATATCAGCAATAGCAAGGCACCTGCTAAAGAGACATACGAGTGTCCCAGCAAATACAAAAAAGCATCCCATACCGTGCTAAAGAAGCTCCTCAGATGACCAGAAAATGCATCACCCCGCAAGATATGGTCTAGCTTACACTGGAAAAAATGAGTGGATGTTAGATTGTTAGCCACCGTCTCATCTAAAAGTTTAAACTGCTAGGGAGGGGGGCAACTTTATTGGTTATATTAATTTATTTTCTCTCAACACACCCCCTCACGTGTGGCCGAACTAATTTTGAAGGAGCAAAACATGTAGAGCTATTGATTTATTCGGGTGGCGGTAAGATTTGAACTAAAGACCTTTGTCTCCGATGCTACATTGGATTGTTAGCCACCATCTCATCTAAACCTTAAGTTGTTAGAGAAGGGGACAATTTTATTATTTATATTAAGTTATTTTCTCTCAATAGCGGACATAATCTCTTTACAAAGCAATAACTTAAGATTTATGTTCTGATTAGAGCAAATATGAATTTTGTCTATATAAAAATAGAAACTAACTGAATAAAGGAAACAAACAGCACCAATCTACAACAGGCCTGGGCAAGGTGAAAAAGGAAGTCACTTTTTGGAAGAATCCCAAGTCCAACAAGGATATGAAAACATTCCACTCATAAGCCTAAAAGCTGCCATAAGCCTAAGAGATCTATGAGAAACTCACCTGCGGGAACATTGAAAAGGCCAATACAAAATAGATAATGCCCCCAATGAAATCAAACTGCCAATTTTTCTTTCGAAACTTCAATATATTTCCCAGGGCAATCTGTAGCATGATTACCAGCAAATTATAGCATCAGAATTATCAGTACAGTATAAAACCAACGAATACAACTAAAATAAAAATATACTAACGTCAAGGAGAATGAGATTACTTACCCTACTTGAATCTTCAACAGAAGGATAAGAAGCCTTGAGCTTATAGGAAGTTCCATATAAGTTTTTGAAATTACTGAAGACATGAGTGGGATGCAAAAAAGCACCACCACAACCATTAACAAGTAAATGTTGCACATAAGCTGGCTTATCTGATGGAACATATGAATGACGCATATAATGATGCAAATCCCCTGCCATCCGAAGTTTACACCTTCCTTTCAAGCAGTCACATATCAGATATGATACATTCTTCCCTGTCGTGTCATTCCAATACCAATCAAGAAGCCAGGTTGGCTCATGTGTCATGATGATGACTGAATCATTCTCTCCAACCTGCATAGAACTTCCACACATTCAGCTAACTCTTGAATGACAACATGATTCACCACTCCCATCTACTTCCAATAAAATGAGAACGATGGCACAAGTTCATTTATATATATATATATATACACACACGAAATCCTTTTAGAATGCTCAAAGGTCAAAAATACATCAAAACCAACTTTTCCGAAGAACACCATTTCTCATCAATATAAAAAAATGGCATAAATTAGGCACAAAAGTTTATCAACCATTTCCATTCTCCCGGGGGGCATGGTTAAGCAATCATCATAAGCGACGAGTTAAAAGATATACCTAAGACTTTAGTCCATCAGGAACTTTCATGTATCATTTTTCACACTCAAAAAGGTGCAAAAGTGAAACTTCAAAATCCAATATTATGCCTCGTGATAATTGTTTGCGTTAGACACTCCTTCGATAATAGTTTGATAGACACAATTATCCAAAGGAACTGTTACATTTGAGCAAATTGTGTGACAGAACATCCAAATGCACCAAAACACAAACAAACTACAATGCAAGACAAACTGCAACATAAGACAAACTGCAACCTTTAGGATACAGAGAAAGATACCTTTTCGTTTATTAATTCCGAGAAGAATTTGAATTGGTATACATCAATATCACAATGGAGAGAAAGATCGAGACCAAACACCCACCAACCCTTAGGTAGTTGCAAAGCAAAGTAGCTTTTCTTCTGAGGCATAAGCCATCCACCCAACCAGCTCTTATGACAAATGTACCTCATAAAGGTTTGAAGTCCATCAAACCAATCTGTAAAACCATACAAGAATTATAATATATCAACATCTAAATCAAATCCCTCAAAATCCTCACAAATCACACGAGCACAATTATTCTAGAACATTCTAATAATTCTAACAATATGCCATGTCACAATAAATATTTAAGATAAACTATTTCTCTAAACTGTATTTATATGATTTACGTACTTAGAGAGAGTAATGCAAAAAGGAAGACTTTCAAGATGACCATGTACATGCAACTAGTTATCCCTTTTTTTCCAATGTCTACGACTTGAAAATTAACAAATTCCTGTACATATATCAACGAAATACATTGTACTGTACCCATACAACTTTTATTCAGGATATCTAAGTAAAAGTTTAACCTTTATAACCACATCACTATTAAATTATAACCTCCTTACCTTATAGTAATAAAATTGGTTTGGCCCCAACATTATCTCTATAGAAAGGTTTTATTGTGACTTAAAGGAACCAACTTCAAAACTAATCAGAAATACTTCAAAGGATTTTACAATACAAGCAGAATATTTCAACGAGTATTAACATTTCATTGTCACGGAAACAACAATCAACGGAAGCCAGGACCAGGAACTAAGACCAACCATGGTTTCCAGGGATAGCAAAACACTGAGGTCCGTCATACTGCTTCAGTTCAGACACCCCATGAGGTAACTCCGGCTTGTTTACTGCAACATGCTCTTCCCTATACCATGGTGGAGGCTGGAGGGCATATTCAAAAGGACGAAATAATCGTTTTTCATAATTAAACCAAGATGGATTAGGATACCTGTATGCCAATCACAAATAAATGGATATCATAAAACAGGGATTTTAGGTCCCATCCTTTTTCTAAAGAGCAACCCAATACAGAGATCTCAACTATGCGCATCAACCCCATAAATTCATAGGACATCTAGAATTAAGGTTTCGCCGTGTAAAGCCAAGCAAAGCATAGGCTAACAAATTAACAATGCATTATTACTGCCAATCAACCATTGGCATTAACTATTTACTCAACACCTCAAATAACATAACTTATAAAGTAGGTAAGTGTTCAAGCTTACGCAAGATCACCCCCAATTAGGAGAAGGTTTCCACGTGACAGGGAAAGCATTTTATCCTCACTGCGAAGTCGAATAGAGGGTTGAGCAAGAAGCTTTGCCACTGCATAGGAGGAATTTCCACCATCACCAGTATCTGCCATAAAGTCAAACCAGATATCATTGCTGTCACTGAAATGATGGTACAGAAGATCGTCCTGCTGAGGTCCATCTTGTACCCTACTCATAGCCGCCTAATAATTGGAGAAACAGATAAGCAAATAAAAAAAAATGTCATTAAATTACAAAGGAAATTTGATTGATAAAGTTGTACATTGTATAACTGCTGAAAGAACAAGAAAAGCTTGCGGTGCAGAAGAGAACAATAAAACATTCATTACTAGTGAACAATAAAAAATAAAAAATGAGAGACTGGTCTTAACTCTTCAAGATATAAAAAATATTCAGTCTACGGAAAATGAAGAATTATATACAAGTTCATTGGTGGCCACAAGAAAGGCATCCTTGTGCATGAGAGCAATACCATTTTTTCAGGACTATGTTAATCAATACTATTATAATAATGCAACACAAGTGGTAGTTGGTGAAGCTTCAATCCTTACAGAAAATTTTCTTTGTCCATTAATACCCCTTTAACCACCCATATTTACCCACAACGACAACTTGAAAAAATGTACAACTACTTTTCCAAAATCTAATCACTTATTTAAGTAATTTTAATTTTAAACTTCTCTACATTTCTTTTGTTGCCCTCACCAACAACCATTAAAAGAGTTGTATAACTACCAAAGGGTAATAAGCATACATATCACACATACACCAACATCCAGTACCATCATAATACAGCAACACTGGGAGACGTCGGTGAAGCTCAATCTGGTGAAGCTTTGTACTCACACATACACCAACATCCAGTACCATCATAATACAGCAACACTGGGAGATGTCGGTGAAGCTCAATCTGGTGAAGCTTTGTACTTCCTTCCATCAATACTCCTTAACCAACCCCCAACTTGAAAAGGTGTACTTACCCAAAAAAAAAAAAAAAGACTTGAAAAGGTGTTAAAGTAATTTTTGAAATACTATTTATGTAATTTTATATTTCGTATAATACCCTCACTTACTATTAAAAAAAGATAATAACTGCAAAATGCTAATAATCATGCACAAAGCGTCGTCATCTAGTTTCTGTTGAGAAAGCCTTGGAAACCCAATTAATTGCATCATTTTATATACAATCACAGAATGAAATTACAGTTACTGTACTTCTGAATACCATTTACGATACATTCAACAAGAAAGATGGTAAGGATCACAACTGTTGAATCTTAAGAATCAGATGAAATCTAAAAAATATTAGCTTTTGAAGCACTTCCAAAGGATACCAAAAAATGGACCAAAGAAGGGAGTGAATGATGGAGGCAGAAAGATTTGGCCATTAGCAGGAAATAAAAATGAAAAAAAATTAAGTGGAAATATCATTAGGTCACTTAATAGCATTTAATAATCATAAAAACTTTACCTGCATCATACGCATATCAAAACGCCCAACAAACACAGTAAGTGATACCAGGAGGTCAAAAACTGTCTTGAACAAATCAGCTGATGTCCTGAAATGGTCATGATCAAATCAAGACAACTGGTGAGCTTTTGGCTCACCTCCTTCCCAACCCCAATACTATATGTGGTAAAAAAAACAAAAAGAGGAATGTTAACTTGATTAAAGAACACACACCCTGAATACCAAGGAACCATATCCAAAAAATCTGGTTTCATTTGCTTTTTCTTCAACTTCTCATATTCTTTGTCTGGTAATGGGTGAGTAAGAGCCCATCTGTTGGTTGTCAAGCATCAACGAAGTAGGATGGGGAAAAAACACAACAACAAAAAAATCAAGCGTCAATGAAGTAGGATGGGGAAAAAACACAACAATATATATATATATATACACACACATAACACAGAGAGTTGAACTGTTTAATCTTAAGCATCATGAATAGGTGACAAAATTCACACATAATATTTATCCCGTATTTAACAAAATATGGAAATTGCAGATACCTAAACTATCTAGAGCTCTATTAGTAGAAATTGATGAGAAATAGGCTGAATTCATAATGAGACCATTTAAAACACCAAATCTATCTACAGATAATCAGCATAAAGAGTGCACAGCAGTGTTTTTTCTTTCTTTTTCTTTTTTTTTTTTTTTTAATTTATCCTCGTAATGAGTCTTATCAAATGGATAATGGCACAATTCCAAAAACAAGATCAACCTTAACTCCATAGCTTTAAGTGGCCACCAACAGTTGGCTTGTCAAAATAACAAGAAGGATAACAAAAGGTCAGTATCATCATTCTTGATATGATGTTAACCACCAGCTGAAATCAATAAAAGCTTAGGTATCAGGCGCAGAGCTAAGATAGGGGAATAACCACATTAAAATAAACAGGTCAATTGAGACACATCCTTAAGTCCCAGCTACAGTCAACCTGGAACAAGAAAACAACTTGTATACATAAGTCCCACATCAAACATACTGTTACAACTTACTACTCACCCTGTTGATCTTTCCACCACATAGTTGGCAATGTAGAGACCTATAAATGTCGCCCACAGTGAATATATGGGAGAAATTTCATCCGATGATTCTGCGCATGAGCCACTGCAAGCTAACTGAAAAAAGGAACAAGAAAAGAGCGGGGAAATGTAATAACATAAATATCCCATCTCATGAATGGGAAAATATTAGAAGGAATATAAGGAGAAAAATCATACCTCGCCATAAATAACCCACTTGGACAAAAGTGGATAATCACTGGCAGATCCAACAGGAGCAAACCATGATGAGCAGATCTCATCTTTGAACTCATTCATACGGAGGAATTTTGCAAGCCATGTTTTCTGCTCTTCCTTCTTCCAAAACCAAAACCAACCAGAATTTGTCCGTCCTAATGGTTTTTCCCTCAAAATAGCACGGTTACCACAGTGACTATAGAACACACAGCAGGCTATACTTATAACCTACACATATAACATGAAAAGTCAAAATGAAAAAGGGCCATGCCCTACACTCTTACTGGTTGAAGTAAGAACAAAAGATTAAGGTGAATATTTTAATTCAGTAAAAGAAAATTCCCCAGGACGCACCGTGCAATTTTGAAGAATGGTCAGGATCTCAGGCCTCTTTCCTGCAACACGAGCAACAAGACCAACATACCAGAGGCCCAGAAATATAACATGGAAAACAAGAAGAAACAAAATTGAAGAAAGATAAATTGTCAAAAATAAAGAGAGATTCATCCTCATATCCACTCCCATTGATTGAAAACTGGGAAGATGATATAAAGCAGCCACTAAAATCCAGGCAATATACCTGCAAGGCAAAAAATTACCGAATTTGACAATGCACTTTTAGAGATGTAATTAATGCAAGTGTGTGCAAGCAAACATAAATTGTAGGGAAAATATAAATAACACAAACTAATAGAGCAAAAAACTTACCACCGACTGAAATTTGAATAACTTGGTCTAATAGTCTTCTCTAAAAATGGAGACGAGAAGAAATAGAAAAAACCAAGCAAACAAGCATACATTGACCACCATTTGATGTTGTTGTCTAATTTCTGTATGACAGTATGCATGTTATCTGACGAGATAAAGAACAGGCAACCCACAACCACGGCAATAATAGCATGGTGCGAATGCTCGTGTGGGTAAGGATGTGCATCAGTCAGAATTGTCCTGACTCTCTTCATTTTGGGAGTATCTAGCAAACTAACAGACTGCCGGTCAGAGCCCACCAAGTAATCTTGCATTCCTGTTACTTCACTTGATTTGAATTCTTGCAAAAGGAACTCCACTTTGTAATCACCAAATTCACCATAATGACATCCTCCTGAATCCTGGGTCAAAAGTAATTAATACGCTTTTATTTATTAAAAAAAAATGCTTTATTCAATAATTCATCATATTAATTCAATAATTTGTTTGTTGTCCAAGGAGAAAAAAACAACATGAGTAATCGATATGGATACTATAGCTAGGGTGGCCAGGAAGATAAAAGCATCAAACCAATTCCAGCTCTACATTATCATTCAACGTATAGGAGGGAACCCCAAGTACTTAAAATAGGGCACTCCTCATAGAGTCAATGTTCTGATCACACTGTATATTTATCTGTGGCATTTGCTGATTGTTTCTATCAACTAATGCCACAAAAAAAGCAGTTAAACAGAAATATATCAATGCCATCAATACTCCAGTTACTGTTTTTTTAACAGACATATTCAACTAACTCCCAGTATTGCCACTAATTATTAACTCCAAAAATGCACCTCTGTTACCAAATAAATACATAGGAAAACATGTAAAAGTAAAGCAAGGTTGCAACAGTTTTAATAAATTAGTAAAGATTTTTCAACCTTTTGAGTCAACATAAATTTTCACATTTAAACACAAATTGGTATTAAACAGTGAGAGGGAAATGCCAAACCCAGAATTCATCAATGCCAAAAATTAGGGTTTATCAAATAATTAATTAAGCAAAGCAACAAAAGGAAAATCTTGAGCTTTACAGAGCACGTTAAAGGATGGTAAGTTCCAAAGATAATTCCCCCACTGCACCCAAATCGAAGAACAACTAATTGAATATTAACCAGCCCAAAATGGCTTCAAAATTCAAAGAAATAACACGAATTTAAAGAGAGAAAGAAGGAGAGAAGAATACCTAAACAAAAACGGAGAAAGGAAAAGGAGAGAGAGTGAAGAAGGAGAAAGAAAAGCGCTCCGAATCGCTGATTACTTCCTCTGGGAGTACAAAATTTTATCTTCTTTTTTGCAGATAGAAGAAAATTAAAATTATAACTTACCAAACAAGAAAATATATTAATTTAAATTCATAGCTTCGGCTCGAACCATTGGATTGCTTACAGTTGGAAACTTCTGACCCCCGTTGTACGCATTCTCTGTTCTCCTTGGATTGGGTAATATTTCTAACCGTTGGATTGAAATGGCTGACCCAGTGATGTGGGCGTATCCGAGCGACGGACACGTGTCCATGGATTCAAGTGCGTCTTTGAAATCCGAATCCTGAAATGTCCATTTTGGATTGGTCGGCGCCGGCTGTGGAGCATTAGATGCCGCTGTGTGTCAGATAATTTTTTTATCTATTTTATTTTTAAACACATGGCAGAAAAGTCAAATATATTAATAATAATAATAAAAAAAAAATTATTGTTCAACTTAGGGTAAATTTTGATTAAAAAAAATTAAAAAAATTTAAAAAATTTTGAGATTCTAAGACGTGTTGAAAACATTTTCATTCTCTGTTTTTTTATTTATATTTTTAAAATTCTATTAACTGGTAACAAAAATTTACTTGTTAAATCTATGTATCTTTTTTTATTTAAAAAAAATCAAAATTTTAGTCGAAAAAAAAAGAGTTTTTACTCTGTTCTTTTGTTTCAAATATTTTGTAAATTTTATCACTTTTTCTATTTTTGTTACGTCGTATTAAAATAAATTATTGTATTCAAATATTTTATTAAACTAAATTTATTTTTAATAAATTAAATTAATTATCTAAATAAATTAAATTTAATTAATATGAAATATAGTTTGATTAAATTATTTTTAACCAATAATAAAATTAAATTAGATATTTCAATTTAATTGATATAAAATATATTTGATTAAATTATTTTTAACAAATAATAAAATTAAATTAAATATTTTTAAATTAATTAATAAAAATATATTTGATTACATTATTTTTAATAATTATCATAACTAATTTAATTAAATTACCTTATTTGATATAATTTAATTTATTTATTTAATAACTAATCTAATTCATTTTAATTTAATTATTTAATATGAAATATATTTTATTAAATTAGTTTTAATAAATATCATAAAAATATATAATTATAAATAAAATTATTTTTCCAAACATAGTTTCAGTTTTTGTTTTAGAAAAAAAAAACATAAACAGATAAACAAAAAAAAATGTTAGTATTATTAAACAACTCTTAAATAGATGTATTTGGACATTTTGATTTAGAAACGAAATCAAAAATTTAGTAAGAGAATTAATTTTTATAATTTTTAATATTTCTGCTCCAATTTTAAAAATATAATATTAAATTAATCAATTTATTTGAGGGTTTTAAACTTAAAAAATCAAACAAATATATAAAATTCATTTATAGACCCATCTAAAAATTATTAGATTAACTAAATTAAATTATTTATGACCTAACTTGAGAATCAAGTCTCAATTAAAACTCATTTATTATTAATGGCCAAAGTAAAAGAGTTGAGGTGATCATTTAAAAATATGTATATATATGTGCAAAAAAAATTATACTCAGAGACCAACGCCTATATACAAACAAGAGTTACTAGCGTTTGATTTATATTTTACCTCTTTATCTAATCATAATTTAAATTAAGAAACTTTTAAATAGTTAAATATTAACTGGCTTAAAAAAAAAAACCATTAAATATTAATTTTCAAGTAATTTGAGTAAAATGTTTTGGTAAGAACAGTTTTTTGGTTGGAACGAGTGGTAGTTCAAACGTTGTCAAGCGGTGTTATGTGAACTGAAGGCTTAACTCTCGAATAAAAAAATGTTAGCTTTTCTTGTGTTTGTAAAGAAAAAAAAAATTAAAATTTTAATTCGTAACCATTCTTTTGTTTTTTATTTATTTGACATATTTACTTTTTAGGATTCAAAAGAAGTTTAACATATAATAAGATAATTTCAATTATTTAAATAAATAAAACTAGTAGTTAAAATGTGAGGTTTTAAAGCTTTTGATTCCTTATAAAATAAATAAAAAAAAGGTTTTCAAAATTTTTTTTAGGTAGTTTTATTTCATCTTATAAGACTTTTTTTAATCAAAATTTAATTTTCCTTATATAAACAGTAATTTTAAGTGTTTTAATTATATTCAGAAAAAAAAAATCAAAAAAATTAACGTTTGTTTAGATGAAAGCTATCTATTTAGGGGGAAAAACTAATAATAATTGAATAAAGCAACTTTTTATCAATTTACTCCAATTTTTATTAACTTTTACGATATACTCAACACCCAACTAAAGTTACGTGTCAAAATTTAACGCAAAGTTAACAAGTTTGTGTTGCCAAACGGCTAACGCTTGGAAACCATTTGTCTTCCAATCACAAATGTCCCAAACATAGATAAACCACCTGCAACATTCACATAATAAGCTTCTCAATATAGACAACCATTCCAAAATTTTTAATAGAATTCTGGTCCAAATGAAATAATTACGTGCGAAGTTAGCACAACCAAAAATCCAACAAATATGGTAGACCAAAAGCCCGAAACCACAGTCGATAACGGAATAAGATAACATATCTGACAACCCTGGATGTAAAACTACATCAATTACAAAAATAAATCAAAACAAAAATAGCATTTGTACAAATTGTACATATCATTTTTGATACAGAGTTACATATGAAATGTCATCGCAGTAAAGTAGTCATTGAATATTATTGCCACCTGATTGGAACCGTGACTCTAAGAAGAGTCTTACTGTCGAGAAGATGAGAGAAGGTTCAGCCATTGCGCCATTTCCATAGTCTCCGCAAGCTAGCCTCTTCGTTATAGGTGGGATGAGAGAAATCCCCAACTCATCAATGACCATAAGGTGTCGTTCTGTGAATGGATTGCCCCACATGAAAGTGTTCATGGCTGGTGCAACAAACAGTGGTTTACTGTAGTCCCATGCCCGCACAATGCAAGTCAGCAAGTTATCACACAATCCTCCAGCAATCTATAAGAGAATAGCCAAGTAAGAAACAAAAAATGGAGCTTTTGGTTAGGTAAAATCACATTAAGAAGAAAATTCATGATGCCAAAGTGAAGTCAATACCTCAACAATATGAGACTCCACACATTTTTGCACTCGAATCAATGTGACAAAAACCTCCTCCAAATATTACATTGGTGGGAACCACGAATCTTATTTAGCCATTATGCTCATTCTAGACTTAGATGTCAAGTAAGTCGCTGTGCTTACCCATATCTCGGTACACTAATTCATCCTCAAATGTAGATTTACTTCCTACCCAAATTATAGGGAACTTGAATGGAAGGTCAACATGATTGGTTGAATCATGATTCAAAATATCGACCGAGACCGCCGATCTCTCGGTTCGGTAGCGTGAAGGAATGAGCCGAAATCTCAAACCGAGTTAAAGATCCAGCGTACATCGGATTATCACGGTTGAGGTAGTCTGAGATATCGGCGATACTTCGAGACATGAAGAAATCGCGGCGATTTCTCAGCAATGGAAATGATACAGTGGCGAGATGAATAGGGAGAGAAGTGATTTGACCGGAAACATTTAGATCTAGAACAAGCGAGAGAAGAAGCTAACCAGTGTTCATTAGTCACCGGTGTTCGATCAGTCTTCGGGTCTCGTCAGATTCTGTCAAACAGTAGCCGTCAACACAGCACAGTCGTCTTGCGTGGTGCTTCCCTGATCGAAGTGACCTTACACTGACTGTACATCTCCCCCTTTCTATTTTTCTTTTATTTGTTTTTCTTTTTCTCTATTTAATGAGTGATATGAGCTTTTTTTTTAAATATTTAATATTTTATTAATTAAATAATTAGTAATTAATAAATCTACATTTTTTAGAATTTTTTATAAGGTCGCGGTGTTGCGTTGCGATATCGGGTGATACATAATATTTTATTTTTTTAAGTTAAAAAATAAAAAAATATATAGAAAATTTCTAAATAATAAAATAGATATATTACATGACCAAAAATATAGTATCTCTTTTACTAAACATTAGATAACTATTTATAACATACGAATGAACTAATTTTTTTTTTTTCCCCTCTTTTACACAAATCACCGAGAAATTATCTGTCTTGCCGATTTCTTGCGCGATAGTTAGTCATCTCAGTGTATCACCGAGATACAGCTTGTCTCGGCCGCGATAGAGCGAGATGACTATTGACGCATTTTTTTTTACGTGGACTGAGATCTTGTCGCGCCTTCCATCGATTCCGATACGTCTCGGATGATATATCGGCGTCTCGGATGATACTTTAAACCATGGTTACAACACGAGCACCAAAGTGACTGGAAAACATAAGACTAGTATTTATTAATTTGCAGTATATTGAAATTTTGATAAATGAAGCAACTTGATCCCAGTATATCACAAAATCAGGCCTGTTTGGGTCATTAATTGTTTATAGATCCTAATAACCAGCCAAAAGGTCTTAAAGTAGCCAGCTTAAATATATTGCAGAGTCTTATCTTTCTTAAAAGTAACCAAAGATGATACAAGCCATCATCTCAAAACTGGTAGAATTGACTTGGCAAGTTTGCTCGACTGTCAGGGAACTTTGGTGCGAAGTTTACCCACTAAAAAAGAAGTTTGCTAATTACCAAAAAAGGAAAAAGTTTGCTCAGGTGTCAAGGAAGTCTAACGTTATGCAACTTCTAAACTATTTTTCATTTGTCCACCATCTCTCAAAGGGGTTGCTGATTATAATTTCTCACAAATACTTGAACAGATAACATCTGACAAGCTGGATTGGAGGAACTCATTAAGCACCAAAATAAAAGGCAAATCAGGTAATTTATCAAAAGAATAAGGCCAGATGAAAAACACAGGAAATGATTTATTATTTCTCATAGCACAGCTTTGACTTCACCTAAAGTATACTGCTTCTGGATTTCTTCCTCCTTATATGTGATGACTAAATCTGAGAGCTACACTCATAAAATTATTTGACAGGTTTGCTTGGTTGAAAATGCCAATATATTAAGGAAGCCAATTATTAAGCAATTTCTCTTCCTTCCTCTCCTTTTCCTCCCAGGGCCGTAAGGGGTTTTGGAACATAGAGCTTCTCTAGTAACATAGATTTCGGCAATACAGCTAAATTGTATAGTTCTCAGCAGCATGCACTCCCAAATCCTATCTTCAGTTAAAACAATTAAAAAAATTTATAAGCAAACATTTACAATATTGTGCATTCGTATTACCTTGCCAAGTGTGTTTGCTGACAATGGGGCAATAACCATGACATCGGCCCACCTGCGGAGCTCAATGTGAAGCACGCTATCACCTATCTTTGTCCAAGTGGACCATTCATCCTCGTCGGTGTAAAGAATTATATCCTTCGGAAGTGATGCCTTATCAATAAAGTGCAAAGAAGCCCTTGTAGCAACTGCCCTTACTTCTGCCCATTCAGAAAAACAATGGCAAAGATTCCCGAACTTTATGGAAGCAACACTTCCACTAGCAGCAAGCAGAATCCGTGGTTTCCTTGGAGCATTGTTAACTCGTACTGGCTCCCTCTCTGTACTGACAGGCTGAGAGTAAGCCATTACCTAATAATAAAAACCAATAATATCATTTACAAGGGGGAAAAAAGAAAAAAGAAAAAAAAGAATCACAAATATCAATATTATTAGGGTACCTAAATCTACACTGGATTCATCTTAACAAGTTTTAAGCAAATCAGCATGTACATCCAGTTTTAGTAACCCAATGGAACAAATGGTGAAATAACTAAGGAACATATTAAAGTATAAGAACATAAGAGAAATAGTTCCACTACAACAACCATTTTAAAGGTTAAAAAAAAAAAGACCAATCAATGGCTTCAAGATTCTCTCTTTCTCTTTTGGAACTAATAGAACCAGAATAAGTGTCCGTAGGACTAATTTAAGTTGAAACTCAATATCACTGTCCAAGTAACCCAGGATTTTTTGGCTTGCATAATGGTTCAAATTAGATTAAACATATGTTTAACCAGTTTTTTTTAGCAATCATGTATTCTGAGTAAAAAAATTAGAAGGATCGATTAACATTGTCCTTAAACCATACATTACTAGGGAAAAAAACACTCCACTCGTAATGATCCTGTATTCATGGATTTCAAACTAAAGTATTAAGGATGATTATGCTAGAAATTAGAAATGAATCAATAAAGGAAGTGACTCAATGGTCCCAAATGCAACTGTTTGAATTTTACAATCCGCATTGCATAATGTCGAAATTAATCTCAAAGCAAGCTGAAGAGGTATCTTCTATGTCTCAAATGATTTTCGCAATTTATATTAAATAAAATTGTAAAAACAGGAAAAAAAAAATTTTGACAAACATTATCATACATACACACCAAAAATAAATATTGCAGGGGAAAAAGAACTGTAAGAGAGTAATGCAGCAGATAAATCAATGAAAAACCAGCAAACACTCACATAATCGATAGATCGAGACATTCAGAGACCCACTCAGGAAGAGAACAAAAGGACGACGTAACTCACCGGTGCAGAAATTGATCGGAGACAACGTTTATGCCGGCTGGAGTTGCAGATCGCACAGAGAGAGAAGGCTAAGCGAGGGTTCCCCCGTAAAAATTAGAAGGGTTAATTGCAAATACCACGTCCAACTTTTGAAAATATTACAATTATTTCCCTCGTAATTTATGAAAGTATTAAAAAAAGAAGTTCTACTTAGGTTGCCTATCTTTGGTAGAAATTGTAAAATTGATCATGTAAAATAATTTCTCTTACATATATGCCCTTAAAGTTACAAAAGTTGCTTTCAACCAAAAGATCATACATTAGGTCAAGTTTAGCCTATCTTAAAGCCACTATTGAGCATTGTTAAGACTATTCAAGATTAATTCTGAACTTGTCAGTGAAATCTCTTAGACTTCTTTTTGAGAAAAGGTGTATGAGAGTGAAATAGAATAAATAAGAGACTGTAAAATTTACATTATTTAGAATGAGGCAAATGGAAGGAAATAAATGTAAATAGAGGTGACTCATTTACATCCATTCATCGTCATTGACCAAATTTTTCTTCAACCTTTAATTTAGGGAGAAGTTGGTATAAAAACAATTTGAAGTGTGTCTCTATTTTGCACCTAGTAATTTATTATTATTTTTAAAAATTCCTATGATAATTAAATACATTTTAAAGGGTATGGTAATATTTTTAACTTTATTCTTTACGTTACCATCTATTTCCTTTTCCATCTCTCCCAAACAAAGCCTCCATCATTTTCCTTCCCTTTTTCTCTCATTTACTTCAGTTTTGTTCCACTCACTCCTAGAAGTGTGCATGCGTTGGTTCAGTTTAAGTTTATATCTAATCTACAACCAAATCAATTTTTTTCAGTTCATAAAAGTTGAACTTGAAATTGAATCAATTTTTAGTAGGAACCGAATCGAAAATATCGGGTTAGTTCATGTTGAATTTTGGTTCATGCTAATTCCGAGTAGGTCAGGTCCAATTGGTTCAATGCAGAATAACAGATTTGGGAGTAAAACTTCATGCATTTAGTGGGTATGATTTGAAGAATAATTAATGAAAATATGTTTCATTTCCAACTATAAAATCTATCGAATATACTTTTCTTTAGATGACATATCCAAGCTTTTTATCTCATATTAAATGCATTCCATAGTAGCAATTAATTATTTAACGACAACTTCTTGATTGTTGCGTTTGGAGAGAGAAAGCACTGCGTGACGCGACACATTCTGTATATATTATATAAATATTATATATTATATATTGTTTTTAGTTGATTCGGATTAATTCAATTTCAGTTTAGTTTTGTTTTGGGTTTAGGTTAAAAATATAATTACCCAAGAACCGAGTAAAAAAAATCGGTTTGTTAATTTTTTAACCCATAACTGACCCAAAAATAGTATAGACCCGAACAAACTCGAACCAAAGTATTTGGATTGGCTTAGTTTTTTTGTTGTTCGGGTTTTTTTGTGCATCCCTACTTAGTCCCCTCCATTCCTTTCAAATTCTCCCAAATAAAGGATAAAGATAAACAATTTAAAAGGACTAGTAATAGTAAAATGATTTTTATGTGTATAAGAAAATAAAAATTAAAAATTTAAATATCAAGTCCATATTTTGAAAAGAGCCAAGTAACCTAAATATACCTAGAACTTTAAATTTTCTAGTATACACTGTGTTTGATATTTTAGGTATTATAAATAAAATAAATAATATAGATTTACCAACAAACATAAAAAATTTATTGGAAAAAAAAAGGTCAACAAAGACTATTCAAATGAAAAATGAGATTTTATGAAATTTTAATATTGACAAAAGTACTAAATAAAAATACTTATAAAAATTTTCAAGTTGATAAAAAAAAATGTTAGAATATTTGAAATTTAGATATGGAGATTAAAATAGTATGAAAGAAAGAGATGAATTGCTAAACTAAATGAAAATGCTCTATAACCAACATAAAAATTTATTCAAAATTTATTAATAAGTCTTCTCCTTATAGTCTGATTTAAAAAAAAATTCAGATGAGAAAACAAGTGTGGTGTGTGACACTGATTTAGAAAATAGAAAAATCAAATAACAATGATTTTGAATCTAAAACTAAAACAATAGTTGACCTAGATTTATATATATATATATATATATGAAGAACTAACAAAAAAAAAAACACTAAAAAAATCTCAAACATATATAACATTGGAAAAGAGAAAAAAAGAAAAAAATTAGATCACCTAGATTGTGATCTAGAAACTAAATTGGAAAAAAAAAATTATTTTTAAGATATTCATGTAAAAAAAAAAAGTAAATCTAATTCTAAAGATATTTATGTTAAAGAATAATATGAATTTCGTTTTTCTGTAGTCAATGATTTAAACAAATTTAATGTATCTACGAATAGGATATATCTAAATTTAAATAATATACATCTCATGGATTATGAAAACACGGTAAAAAAAAAAATTGGCACAAGCATAGCCCATAATGATAACCAATTGTAAAAATATATGAGATAATAATGATTCCAACACTACATAGTAAGAACTTTATAATAATATGTTTTGAGTTGGTTAAAAGTTTAGGAAAGATCAGAAAAAAATAAACGGAAAAAAATTTGTATGTTATTCAACGAAGATAAAGAAAGAGGGCGTTTAGAGTGACAAAAAAATTATAAATTTTGATAAAAATTGTTAATTCATAATTTATACAGTAACAAAAAAAATTAATAACTTTTAAAGATTTTATTATTTTTCAACAAAATTTAAAGCTCCAAACAGTGTCAAAATAATTTTGTAAAAATACTTTCAAAATTAAGTCATATATTAAATGATATTTATTTTATCGAAATAATATATTTAGATGAATACCAAAAAGAAATGAAATATACTTTATCAAAAAGAAAACTTTGCTTTTGTAAAAATTATATCAGAAAAATCCTAGGAGCATGATAAATTATAAAAAATATTCTTTTTATAAACTCTCAGACTCGTGAGATAAAATATGTGAAAACAATATGTGAAAATAATATTCAGAGCACATAAAATAAAAAGTTATGATTATTAAGTATTAATAAAAGTTTTGGTCACA
>QLOD02000030.1:3935755-3956184 GCA_003260245.2 Sideroxylon spinosum | reverse complement strand
TATGAAGCATATGAACTTGAAAATGGGAGCTGTAGATTTGTGCCTGATACCCTAAGCGTTATGACAAATCCTTACCTCAAAACAAGTACTTGGTGAAAAGTTGCATCAATTCCAGGTCCAAATCCAATAGGATACGCTTGTTTGCTCAGGTTACCGAAAATCGTAACCTAATTGATTGAAAAAATGATACAAGACAGCCCCTTAATATAAATCAAAACTCAAAATTATAAATAAGGTGTAAAGAAGGCGCATTACAATGTCATGGTCGACCAAAACATGGATGCAGACACTGTCTTTAACTTGAAAGAATTTTGCCCAGTGAATGTCAATAGGACCCTTTTGCCTTGGATTTGCAGCAAAAGAACTACAACCAGATTTATGGACTGCTAGCACATGTCCATGTAGAGATATTAAATTTCCCTCAGGCAAATGGAATTGAGGATCCATTCCAGAAGATTGCACTGGTCCAGTCCTCATGGTCTCATTGCACCAAGAAAGTTTAGTATCCTCTTCAAGTGAGACATATGGATTAATATGACAGTCATCCAATAGCTTAAGATCCTCCTTTAAAAGAGTTGCATCGTTATCAGAGATATGAACACGGACATCTGATTGAATTTCGGGAATTTCAAGATTCAATCTCAGGAGTGGACGTCTATTTTGATGAGGACATTCAAAGAGAGCATCCTTAGTGCTGACAAATGAATCAAAAAATCTAGGAAGATGTGATAAAACGGTCTTTGGGAGAACCTCGTCAGAAGAGAATGAAAGGCTCCACAGATGCGTTCCAGAAGTGATACTGGCTTTATGACTCCTGAAATCATTAATGTCCTCAACATTACATATCATATCTTCTTCATGATGCATTATGATGTAATATCCACCTACTCTCAGCAACTGCAGTGTAAATCAAAATGAAAAATCATTGTTTTAAATTGTAAAGAAATGCAGGATAATTTCCTCATTGTACACAAACCAGGTGCAAAAAAGAAAATATGACATACCTCATACTTGCAAAAGGTTTCAGACCTGAAGTCTAGCAATACCTTCTGTGCACTTGGTTTGCAACCAGAACTGACCTGCAAGTTAACTTCTGAGCAGCACAAGATTCCTGAAGTAGGCAGACACTGCTCATTAATGCATCTACCCGTAACAAAACATGGAATTTCAAGTGGAGAACTTAAAATTTTCCTCTTCTGATAAGATTCCATGCAAGTACTAATGGAGTAACATTTCGCATGGTCACATAATTCATATCCAGCACCTTTCAATTCAGAACTCAAATCCCTACTTGATGCCACATCAAATTTATATCTCTTACTAGGAACACATTCCTGGTTTTTACTAGCATAATCTCCCCTGGATTCTTTCAGCAGATCTACAGAAAGCTTAGTTGGATATGTGTACCCATCCTTCCCAGCAAGAAAAAGATCCCAAGGCAAGATAAATGCCTCAGCAAACGTGCTTGAACAGTTTGAAATAACTTGTTCACCTTGAAACTGAGAAAACACAAAACAGACTAATCAGATAAAATTACTACTATCCACCCTCTACATTTTCTCTATTCTTACTTCTTTTCTTTTTTTTTTTTTAATGTTTGGGACAGGGTGGGGGATAGCCAGGTAGGTAGCTCTCAAGTTTTTTTTCATGCAAGAATACAGAAAACTGTCTGCAGCAGCAACAGAGAATATTACCAACAAAGGCACAAGGATATAGTCATATAACAGCAGCATACCTTGTGTTGCACAGGATATTTATGTGTTACCAAAAGCAGGTGAAATCTTCCACTTTGAAGCTCCTGAAGGTTTCCTTCATTCTTGACAGAAAAATGGAGGGGATGATTGCTAAATTTTATGTCTTTAAAATGGCAGAGGAGAAAAGTTGCTAGATTTATATCGCTCAGTAATGGAATGCGGCTAAAAATATTTCGGCACGAGAATGATTCATTGTGGTAAAATCCTAAACGATCCACTTGTTCAGGCATGGCTTCCATAACAAGAATGAAGTCATTTACCTGAAAAGGACAAAACGGTAGCCAGAGCCTAAATGATAATTAAAATGCCTTGCGTGGTTAATCAAATTCCAAGCAAATAATTCGCAATATGAGGCAAACAGTTGGTATAGTAGCATCACCTCATATAGGCTATTGCTATTCCAAGTTGGTGGTAGGTCTGGTATAATGACATCAATATTGCCAGTTGCATCAATTAATTGCAACCTTCCAGATGCCGGGGAAATCTGAATGAACAAATAATCATATGATTAAATCAGAAGAAATTAGTTATTTCATCCACTTATATCTTCAAGAGTACTATCACAGTAAAGATGGGACATGTTTCCTGATCAGCACAAATACCCAAAAGAACAAAAGTGAATTTCCATTAGCTCTACTTTTTCCTTTTTCCCTCAATGGTGACCAAAAAAACTTTAAGATTAATTTCCTCCCCTGACCCTTCCCATCTCCTACATTCCCAGGGCTGCTCAACTATGGAAGTAGGGCATGCTTTTGCTGATGCATAAGCAAATAAGATGAATGAAACACAGCAGGTTCATAGAAGGTTTGAAGCATTGTCATCAAAAGTTATTATGAGATAAAATTATGTTGCTAACCTTTACCCATCCTAGCAGAACAACACTTATGTCATCACTGTACAAAGTCCTCCTAATTGAGCGATTACAATATAGCCCATCACAGGACAGACCACTATATTTGTCAAAATTATACATCAAAACAGAATCCATCTCCCTTTCCAGCAGATTTTTCATCCATGTAGCCTCACAATGACAAATAAAATTAGATATGGGCACCACCTGAAAGATCAGAAAGAAGCATTAAAACTTTATTGTCCACTACTTGTTAAGTATATTGTCCACTACTTGTTAAGTAGTCATAACTAACTAGAAGAATGACACACCTAATATCCAAGACTCTGCACTCAAGCAGATGAAATGTGCCAACTGAATATTTCAGAAAGTGAAAAAACACTCATATTGCTGATCTTACCAATTTTGGTGGACCATAATCTGGTCCAATACCACAGCCACCAGGGTCATGCTTACAAAATTCTCTAAATACTCCGTGCTGCCAAAAGAAAACCATTGGTGAATCTTACCAAAAAAAGGGGGGGAAAGGAAAGAAAGTCGTTGGAGAAGGTGAAGAAAGTAGAATATCAGGAGTGTATCTTCATTAAACCAAGAGCAAATTTACCAAATTTACCCGAGATCGGAACACTGATGAAGGTAAACGCGAAGTAGCATATGACTGAGCCAGTCCTTCCTTCTGGCAATACCTTGCAACTGTCCACATCAGCTTATCATAAAAAAAAATTATAATAAATGAAGGAAGAAGAGGGCTCCAATTTGTACCAAGCAAACTACAAGATCCAAAGCTAGTGCATTACATGTTTTGATCCCAAGATCTCCTTGTCAGATAACATTCCAGCAAACTTTTTCCTGAAACTTGAGACAATGAGTAATACCCTGAAATCCAAGCATGTAAGCAACAAATAAGTCAATCAGAAATACTAAAATGCAAGGAACCACCTTTAGAACACTTTCCTACCATAGTCTCAGAGAAAATGTTAAGGAGTCAATAAACTTTGCCAAAAGGCTCTGAGAATGCAAATTTATACAACACCTGCAGCACAGAACACTTATTTTAACAGATCTGTACGAAATCTACATGATATGTATGCAGATAAATAATGCTAAAGTACAATTCCAAAGACCCTTACCCAGTTTCAAAAGGGGAAAAAGAATTCACATTAATGCTAGTTTTACAACAAGCACCCAGTACAAGAATTCTTGTCCAAGAAAATTTTGGATTCACAAAATGGACATTTCTTGCTGATATCTACAAAAAAAAGCCATGTGTTAGGAAATAGCGCCAAAAACTCCAGTTGTGCATGGAGAATCTACCCTATCCATAAAAATAGACAAAAGAATAAATCAAAGTGAATTCAAAGCAATGAAATCAAGCAAGCTATTTTGCATACAATAGCGCCAACCCTGAGACTATGCGGCGAAGTGAGGAACTGATCTGTTAGTAACAACAACACTTCTCTGTCCAACTCAACAACCATGCCCTGCATGTAAATGCCAGTGACAGTGCCAGTATACAGGCCACATTCCCCTTTACCCTTAATTGCAGTCTTACTGACTGGAAGCCATCTATCAAGCGACTTAGAAAGGTGCAATGTAGCTTTTTCTGTGGTTACATACATCAACTGAGATTCATCCTCTCCTATGAAAACCAACTTCTTCTTCAACCCTGACAGCAAAGCAACATTACCAATCAGCTTTGAAATTACAGGATGCCACGTCGATGCAGACCCACTAAAGTACACGATCAGAGGTTTGTTAAAACAATGACTATTCCCTCCAGTCCGCTGTTGCAAGGCCGTCGAATCTTTCATTCTACACAATTTGCACTCACAAGCCAAAATTTGCACAAGAAATCCACAAACATTTCTTGAACCAGTGGAATTAAACCCAGTTGCACATGGAACAACCGAAACAGGGCTAATTGATTCCAACGCACCGTAAACACAATAGCGAGAATTGGAACCGTCTGCACAATCAATCGAGTAACCCGAACTCAAAGGAAACGCATTTGAACTCGAAGAAGACTCACAATCCCCACAAGAAGTTTCCGGAAGCTTCCAGCTGATAATTTCCAAGAAACCGCAGCCAGGTTTGAAAGGAATAAAATTCCAAGAAAGGACGTGAATCTCCCTTCCGATGATTCCAACGTCGAGGTCAAGAACGTCGCAGCACACTGTCGACGAACCATCGGAGAACGAGAAGCAGCTGGTTTTTGGGCAACCAAGAGTCGGTTTTGAAGTCGAAGGTTTGTCATGGCCAGGAAGGGTCACGGTTCCGATGAGGACTGCGGGATGACTCAAAGATTTCAGAATTCTAGGGTTAGGGTTTCGGTCGTCGGGAGGAACGGGCTTGGTGGGACCGGAGGGCTTACGAAATCCATCGGACGGCTGCGGTTCTGAAGAATGTGATATCGAACGGCCGCTGCGAGAGAGAGACGAGGCGCCGGTGAGGGGACGAGATCGTTGGAGGAGCTCGGAAATTCTGAGAACCTTCGCGACTTCTTCTTCCATTATTACAGTAATGGAGAGAGAGAGAGAGAGAGAGACACTCCGATTCTGCGACAATAATGTCTGAGATGGAGGGTTTGGGCGGGAACGAGGGCACTTTAAATGATTTCGAATCTGGGCCACTTAGAGCCCAGTTCCTACCGGATCAAGCGAACGATGATCCAATCAGACTTTTTTTTTTCTTTTTTCTTTTTTTGTGGATAGCAAACATACATATAATGAGGATGGAGAACCCGGACCTCGAACCCGGGTCATGAGCGGGTAGGTTCGATACTCTATCAGCCTAGCTCTCGAACTCAGGTCATGAGGTTCGATACTCTATTATTTGACTTATAAATCACGCTCGATCCAGTGAGATTAGGTGGATGGGATTGTGTGAAATTGATTTTCTTTTAAAATTAAATAAATTTAGTTTGTCTCAAAAATTATTCAAAAAAAAAATTTTTTATTACAATTGATACATAGCGATGGAAGAAAAATAAGATGGCGTGTTCTTGCTTCAACTTTTGTATGCATATACATTCTCAAAGTGTAAGTACTTTATATGATTTAAAATTACTTGCAAACAAACTTTTTTTTTTCTCTCTTTCATTTTAACCTTCCCACCAAAATGATATGGACATTGATGCCGTAAGTGAAACAAACACACACCTGAGCCATGACAGAATATTATATTTCCTAACACTGTGTTGGAATATGAATTTGTACAGAAAAATATGAAAGGAAAATAAAGTTATTAATTTGTGTAGTTTTTTGATGCTTAAATAAATTTTAAAAAAAAGTTCAATTTTTTAATAAATACTAGTTTAGTTTAGTTCTATTTTTAACTCAATGAAAAAATTATTTTAATTTCTTTCACTATATTTTACTATCTCATCTTTCTCTTTCACTTTTCTCTTTTTTTTTTTTTTTAATAAAAAAAAATCAAATTCTAAATAGAGCATAGAAATTAACTTACTTGCAAGCGACTAATTGAATGCTTAATTTGTTTGCTTAACTAATCGAAGTTTGAAATAATGAAAAAAGAGATAAAATAAGATAATTTAATCGAAGTTGTGGATTTATAATTCGTGCATTGAGATAAAAAGTAAGTACCTTTTAGAGGTTTTCAGATAATTATTGCGGACGAAATACATAACCAAATTCATTCCAATTTAGCAATTGTCTCTGTTTCAAGCCCTTAAAAAGTGGAAGATTGTTGAAGATGAAGAGATTTAAACAAGGAGAAAGAATAAGTGGAATAACGTAAGACTTCTAGATGATTTTACACACACTGCATGTGTGCTTTCTACCCTAGTAGTTATATATAACAAAACAATATATATTATATACTGCAAACAACTGAACCTATGGGGATTTTAAGGTCTCAAGGGCAGGCAGCACAAACAGCCTTCCCTCAATACTCAAAACCCTATAGATAATCGAAGTATACACGTTTGGATTCTATTGAAACAACGCAAGAACTAATTTAGTGTGACAAACAATCCCTAGAAACTCCAGTCAGTCTGTTCTAGCTGCAAAGGTCTTCCCCAGCTTAGAAGAGACGGTTTCAGAGCCAGGGGCAGTAATCAAATTGCCATTATCAGACATGTAGAAGTAGTTGTAGTTAATTCTCGTGACCAAATCAGCCAAATGAGGAAAATGCCCCACGTTGAGCTTGAAAGACAGAACCTGCATGCTCAAAAGAACGCAGAAAATATTTACAAGGATGAAAGTTTTCACCATATTCATGCCAACATAAATGCACCTTTATCTGCTTTCAAAAATCTTTATATATTTTACATGATACGAGTCAGTAACAAATTAATGGGTTCATCATGCACAAAGATAGCAAGCATGAGGGAAAATGGAAGATTACCCTAAGAAGGAATGCAACGCATTCATCAAATTGTTTCTCTATCCGATCCACTTCCATTTCACATCTAACCTTGATTGCAGAAACTGCTCCACCACTAGTGAGTGTCTGCTGTATGGAGTAGAAGTCCAGAGCTAATGAAAGGATACTGTTGATCCGGCTGGCAATCAATGCCCACTGGAAGCAAAAGAGAATTGAACAATGCTCAGCCGTAATTTCATCAACAAGTAACCACTTCAAAGAAGATCAAGCAATAAAAAATGTAACACTTAGCAAAGATAGAAGTCTTTAACTAGCTTGTCTGGAACAACAAAGCACTGGCGCTGAATCGACAATAAGTAGGCTTCATGTACTTCTATGACTTCATCCAAAGATGCAGCTGCTGCCAGACCTTCACAGAGTTCACGCCATGCACTATGATATACCTGCTTAAAAAATCCAGGTCAGAAATCAAATAGAGCATGATGCAGCTCTCATCTAAATACTAAAGTCATCTAAAAAGGAAAAAGGTGCTTGCGAAGTGAATGCCAATTGTATCAGCGTTCAGCAATTTTAAATAGCAGCCAAGTAAGTAAGCCATCTTAGAAGACACATATTAGGACCTACAAGGATCTTACTCTGTCCATCACATATTGGTGAAAAGCATCCACGAAATGAAGAAGTTTTTGCACCACTAACCAATGATGCTTGTGGTTGATTGTTGCAGTGCCTCTACCCTGAAGAGCCAAAATAACAGAATCAAGGATCGCAACATTATCAAAATAACTTGGAACATTCACATTTTACCAAGAAAATGGCATTCTAAAGACTCCAGCTTTCCAGGTCATGGTGCGTTGTTATTTACCACAAAGTACAAGCAAAATAATTTAAGGAAACGTACAAGCACATAAGCACAAATACAGAGATGGGGGTTGCAGGGGAGAAAAATAACCTTCCACATCCACCTTCGAACTTTATCAAGCACAAATTTAGCACGCTTCACCTTCAACAGGAAAATCATCACCTGCATAATACACAGCAATAAAAATGAAGCAGGGACCAGAGAAGAATGGTAGCACTTAGAATAGAGCTGAAGTGAAAATAGCAACCTGGTTATATCTTTTGATTGCTTCTGTATTAGCAATAAGTTCAAGTGGCCAAGACACCTATAACATTTGGTACACAGATGGACTTAGAAAAATCTGAATCGAGAGTTTCCATTGATACTGAAAAAATAGATAAACGCATGGAGAAACAGAGCAGACATGAATTGAAAACAGGAAAAGGAGGCATGGTTAACCATAGTGGACCTTGTATGTGAATTTGAGCGAATTAAGGCCATCAATTCCAAAGCTCTGTCCCCGACTTTTACGAGGAGTTGAGACAAGGGTAGCTGCATGCTGCTCATCACCACTTAAACCATGATTTTTGGTGATACACACAACCAAAGAATCTGGCGCACTCAGCAGCATGCCATCAGCAGAATTTGCAATCGATTCCTGGATTAAAACAAACACGATTCATTACTTGAAACAGAGAGCAATGGGTAAAACACATACACATGCAACTTAAGCAGATATCAGCAGATAGCCTCATGGTACTGGCAGTTACCCACTTTGCTATGTAGCCAGGAAATGGTAACCCCCATAAATCAAAAACTAAATTTTCTACGATCAAAAAGCACTCCAATTGATCGGTTGTAAAAATTTTGAGACACTTTCACACTTCAAAAAATCAACAAGTGGTTAACCTGTGCAATGCACAAGTTTGAACCAAGACAAAGTCAAGGGAGGCAAGGTGGGTAGGCAGAAGATAGAGATAAATAAACAAGACAGTATAATAATTAAGGAAAAGAAAGAAATAAAAGAAGAAATGGTGATGAAGAGGATGATGATGATAATAACAGCAAAATTGTGAAATTTACAACATTCGCAGATAAGGTTATCTGATTCCCCTAAAATTGAAAATAGCAACCAGCTAAACAATTCACTTGTTCTGAGATATATATGACCACTAATTGTAATTGAGCTCTGAATCATAAACTATGGTCTTGTAAAGGCAATAATTTGGAAATTAAGACCAGATATCCCCTTCTCAATCTGACTTTCCAAGCATAGTGAACACTCTAGAAAATTTTAATATAAAAGAAAGAAATATATGCACAAGTTCTTACAGTGCAATCTGGTATATGGACACAGGTCCGCTGTACTGTTTGATTTTCAGTCAAACCAATAAACCTAATCCTAAAAAGAAGACTAGAATAAAAGATATGATCACATTGGAATATATGGATACACAAAGAAGGAAAAAATCTAACCTTCCAGATACAGTAGGAATAAGGCACTGAATTGAGGGACGCACCTGTAATATCATGTTCAGCTCAAAATCATCATCCCAGGATTCTCCCTTATCCAGCTTGTCAAAAATCACAGTCAAGAAATGTTGAAGCAGATCACCTGAATAAGTAAGGTCGTAATTGTCACATTAAAAAAATTAATAATGTCAACTACCACTATTGCAAACCAGAGAAATTTAAAAATAAAAACTGGAATTTAGAAGATACCTGAACCTAACAGGTATATAGCACGTAATACTCCAAGTTCGTCCATCAGTCTCCATTCATAAAGTAACTTTGACAATATACTCCTGCCAATGTAATCAACCTGAATTCCATAGTGAAAATTTTGGATTATAAACATTAAACAGTATGTCAGGAAATAAAAACTAAAGTTTCAGAATGGATATAAGCCACTTGCCTGCTTCTTGATATAGACAATAAGGCATTCCTGTAGAATAACCACAGGAAGTGGAGTGCACTTTGGTTCAGCACTTTCAATCCAGCTAAGAACTCTTGACAGAAGAGTGCTGTTCTTCTGGAAAGGTAAGAACTCAGACATATAAAGTTCCTCCTGTTCCATAATTTCAAATCAGTCTTAGAAAACCAGGACCTGCTATGAAAACTATAGTTACGTAACTGCTCTGAGAACTTAAAACCAGCAGTACCTGAAAAGAAGGAAGAAGAGTTGGAAATGGAAATAATGATTCCAACATCTTTGTGTCATCCTGTGAACGGTTATGTTCAGATTCACCAAACCGAAAACCAAAAGTGTAGTTTGTTCCTCTAGCTGCAAAAAATGGGTCCCGATTCCCACCAAAAATAGCATTTCTTAAACTCTCATCATTAAGAGGTGGAAGGTAGAAATTTTTAGACAAGTTCAATGCGCTCCAGGCATCCTTGTTCTCATGGAGGAAGCTTTGACACACAGTAATGACTGGATTTTCTGGACAGAATAATTTTAGCTCATCATCCACAGTATCTGCAGCCATATTTTTTTCCTTCACATCAAGAATGTTAGTTGCATCCTTACATGCAGAATCTGAATTAATCTCTCTTTTCGGACACAACGTATCAACCAACAACTTATACCAAACTTTTTCAAGTTTTTCTGAGCATGTCACGACAGGTAAGTTCTCACCACTCCTCCCTTCAAGCTTCTGATTGTCCACAAAAGGTTTAAACAAAGGGACAATTTTGGAGTTTAATGGATCATCTTGCCAAAAACATTTAGAGATATGATCTCCACACCCAATAAGACCTGCTAATGAAACACAAAAGACCTCTGACAAGGTCAACCCAGACATGCTTTGTCCATCATGAATCTGGCTCAAATCATTATAATCATTCAAACTTACACAATCACCGATTTCATGATTATCGCCTTTCCCAGATGCCATAGAAAACATTGGAAGCGCATGTCGAATCAGTTGCAATGATTTTCCAGCAGAGATAATAGCTGATGCTATTTCCTTTATAAACAAAGGACATATTTGAATGTCTTTATTTTTCTGCTCTTTTCCCTTTATCGAGCTAGGCAGAGAGATGGATTCTCTTCCTGCCATATCCTTCTTGTCATTCACTGAAGATATGCAATTAGTGGCATCAGCAAGATCAAGCTTTTGATATGGTATGTGTCTCGACAGATAGCTCTTCTCCCAGAAATCAGCCTCATCAACGGAAATTTCTTTGTTGGCATAAAAGAACATCTGGAAAGAAGGAGAAAATAGAAGAAATAGAGGCGTTACATTCAGGACAAATATTTGAAAAAGGAAAAGGTAACTCTTAGAGACGAATACACTACATTGATGGTAATGATTTCAAAATAGCGATGATTAGGTTTCTGAACTGAGCAAGGCGTGGGCAAACCAATCTTGGGTTATAAATTGGATTTGCTTCCTAATGTTTATTTGGGCCTTCCTCTAGGGGCAATGTATAAGGCAAAACAAATGTGGGATGGTGTAGATTTCAAAAGAGGTTGGCAAAATAGCAATTGAAATACTTATCTAAAGGGACTATAGTCACTCTGATCAAGAGCACATTTTTTATTTTTATATTATTATTTTTTTTTTTGGGGGGGGGGGGGGATCCTTTGCTGAGACTGATATCTTAGGTCGGGGGGGCCCTTGTGGCATTGTCTCAATGTTGTTTTTAATAATTCTTCATTCATAAAAAATCAATATATTGATAGTAATAGCAGCTTTTAAAGAAAAATATAATTTCAAAACATCAGGAATCAGAACTCGTGGTCAGGAAACGTTCAGAAAATAGTAGATTGATTAAAGAGCTAAATGCAATGGATTCTTAAATGCATTCATACAGATGCTAACTATGCAGTTTGCACAGAGATGTAAAATTTCTTACTCGATTTAGCATGGGGAGACCTGCATGGGTAAATTTCTATGAAGGATGCTTCATATTTACTAACTAAAAAAAAATTAAGCCACTTCATAATGAGCCGAAAAATCAAGCAAGCTGCTTCAAACTCATGAGATATCGTATGAAATTTCTAGTGATTACCTCTTCAAAGGGATCATCAAGTGTTCCTTCAAAAAGCCACAAATCAAGGCCCTCAATATATGGCAACAGACTCCCAACAAATATATAAAGTAGCATCCGATATGCATCTTCCTGAAATGAGCATCAGCACTAGATATAGTAACTGAAACCACCACACACAGAGACCAAAAAAGACGTATGAATCAACATAAATGCGGCCAGAGAATTTTCACCTCACCACCTTGCACAGGACAAATTTCATTGAGCTTCTTGTAAAGATGATCAAGAATATGAACAGCAATTTCAGCAGCCGGAACAGAACAATCAGGCTCAAAATATACTTCAGAAATTGCTCCATGTACTATTTGCAGTAAAAATTCTGCACCTGAGCAAAGACTAGTAAAAACAGGAATCATCAGAGATTTCTCTATCGACAACAACAAAGCGAAGACAGCTTGAGACCCTAAACGAGTTTTTCATATAAATAATACCTAAAATCTCAGTAGCCACAAACAAACAAAAATAAAATAAAATAGAACAAAACAAAATACAGAAACCTTGCCACACGAGGAAAATGATAGCAAAGGTAATGGAACAGAAAATTAGAAACTTTCAAAGGAACAATCCGAAGCACATCTGAATTCAAAGTTGAAGAACTTAAAGTGAAATTAATTTTTGCCAGCATGGCCAACACTACTGCAACTATTACATCCTGAAATCCATAAACACTTGTAAGCTAACCTGCACAAACCTTGATAAAGAACTGGCTAAACCCAAGAGAGTTGGAGTAGTCCCACCATCAGAGTTTCTTACATTCACTTCCTCCTTCAAAGCTATATCTCGTAATCCCTGCTCCAAAAACAAGTCAATTTGGAAAAAGAATGCAGACCATACAAAAAAAAAAAATAGTGGGAATTAAATGAATAGAAAAAATAAATAATAAATAAATTTGAACCAGCAGTCTCAGATATATACTTTAAGCCAAGCTGAAACAGAGTTTGCAAATGCCCTCAAAGTAGGTGAAGGTAATCTGACAGGTGTCACCACCTTATTGACTACAGTTTCTACCAGTTTTAGGCATGTTGCAGCATATGTGAATTGCTTGAGAATGACATGAAGACTTGTATGCGAAAGGTGAGCAACATATATCCCACTTTTGGTATCAAAAGTCTGTCTAACATTGTCCCAGTAAAATAAAGGGCTTGATAAACCCTGTAATATGTGTAGTACACCTCGCACCTGAAATAAGTAACAACGATATTGGAACAGAAACACATCTATAAGGCACTCTGAGAGTTTTAACAGTTCAATGTACTAAGAAATGAGATTACCAGGTCAACTTCATACGTCTTCAAAGAGGAGATAGGTGTTGCAAAATGCATACCATCAGAGAAGGCGCTGTACATCTTGTTGATTAAACTTCCAGACGGTACCCTCTTTGCCCC
The DNA here is from genome assembly GCA_003260245.2 of Sideroxylon spinosum. NCBI lineage: Eukaryota > Viridiplantae > Streptophyta > Magnoliopsida > Ericales > Sapotaceae > Sideroxylon > Sideroxylon spinosum. The sequence goes on along the minus strand of QLOD02000030.1, from coordinate 3,942,960 downwards.
ATTCACTAAATAAAATAAACAAAACTAAATGAGAACCGGGAAGACAAGGAATATATAAAAAATTGCCTGGTTAACGGGTGTTAGAGGGTATCAGACAACCACCAAAAGCTTTATTTTTTTCTTCACAGCAAAAGCTTCCCACGCCTTCTTCCATATCAATTTCAGCTGCAAAATAACAGCAGGTGAAGTGACACCACAAGACCCCAAGACCCCAGTAGTGAAAACAACTTCAACCAAACTTTTAAGCAGAAAATTTCTCTCAGGAAGTATAACAGCTTTATGACCAATTAAGAAATGTGTTAATGCTGGCTATTCAAATAGATCCTGTACTACAAAAGCTAAACCTAAGGGAGTGGAAGGATTGCAGGAAATATCAACTGTGGAAGTTTGACAATCATGTAAACAGCCAATGATAAGGCAGGAAAAAGTCTGAGCAGGAAAAGATTCTCTCCTAGCAGTTTGGGAGATAAAGTAAAAATAAAAATAAAATGATCATAAAGCAGAGCAGTGATGGCATATAATCTGTGAGAAAGTCCATTAATGTGAAATTTTCTTGTGCTCTAGTCTGCAGATTGGTTGATATAGAAACTTTGAACAAGTGTTTGAGAATTTATCTTGAAACATAAGTTTCCTGCCCCGGACTGATACAAAATCAGCATGCTTATGAAAAAAATAGAAAATTAGCCCAAGATAGCAATACTTTTTTCAATATGTTGTTCTTGAAATTGAATTAATTCAAGAGACTATCTATTGCAATGGATATGATATGAGTACAAAACTGAATAATTATCATTCACAGACTAGAATTATCGTTCTTTTCAGCCTCAGTAAATGCCAGTCATCACCAGACCATTAGGGAAAAAAAAAAAAAAAAAAAACTAACAAATCAAATCGAACTCTTTTTTTGGTTCTTCCCATCCTTGGACGTAACATTGAACAAATGAAGCACAGCCCACCATTCCGAAGCGAAATTGGAGTAAAGATCGGCAAAAGCAATTTCTCATGCGACGCTTCTCCTTAATGGAATAATGTATATATGTATACATATATAAATGTAATTCGAAAACATACCTAAATCCATGGGAAGTGTTCATTGTGTGCTCTGATTGAGCCGATCAGCATCCCAAACTCGCAATTGTGAAGCCTATCAGTGGGGAAAGAGAAGAAAAGTGCTAAGGTTTACAATCTTCGACGGAAATAACCCAAATCGAGTTGAAATTTCCGTCTTCTAGCCCTAAAACCTTCGAATCGAATGGGCGGTTTCGACGAAGTATTTTTCAAAAAAAAAAAAAAAAACTCCGGTCTATCCGTGCAGATTTTGGCGGAGACCGGAAGAAAATCGCCGCCCACTGTCAACCTTCCGGTGGCTTAACGAAGTTTGAAGAAGGCTATTTACTTCCCAGTGCCAGCGGACAACGGCTGCAAAAGATTAGCGCCCAGAAAAAATGAAACAAACATATAGGTATTTAAAAAGGGAGTTAAAATATGAATTTACAATCTATGTAGTAATATTTTTTTTTTTATAACTTAAGTATTCGGATCAGTTTACACGTATGTCGATTAATTCTTGAGTTCCTGAATCTTGAAGTTAATGATCAGGTAAATCTCCAGTGATATTGAAGGGACTCGACTAATCTATGTAGTAATATAAAAATAAATAATTTTGAAAGTTTTTATAAATTTTTAGAGTTTAATTTTGTGTCAAATACACTTTGACTTCGAGAGTGATAAAAGTAATATAATTCGGTAGGGGTAAAAAAATAAATAATTTTTAAAAATTTGTAAAACAATTTAAAAATTTTAAAAAAAAATTATAATACAGCAAAAGTATCTCGGATATCGACTGCCTTGATCACACAAATTAATTGGTGATGCTAATGACTCTTGCTAAAGTAACTGATGCCTAATCTTCTTTTATTAAAATTCTCATAATATTAAAGATAAATATCACTAAAAATCATACATTTATAATTTTTGTACTTACCGATTAAAGTAAAATCCTAAATGATATTAAATTTTTAATGGAATATTATTCATTTAAAATCAAATAAAATTAATAAAAATACAAAAATTGTTAAGGATGTAAAGGTATATTTTTAAGTTATTAAAAGACAAATAATTATCGTGCATGATTTTTTAATATATATTTTTTTTAATTTGAAGGAAAAAATCATAAGAATAGATTTTTTAAATTTAAAGAGTATAGATGATTTTCACCTTTAATATGTATATTATGAAGGCAATTTACCATTTTGAATTATTTTTTTCCATTTTTTAGCTTTTAGGCCCTGCTTGGATGAAAGAAAAGAAGGGGTTAAAATCTTTTATCCCCTCTTAAGTGTGGGTCTCACATTTTTACCATGGTTTGGATGGCTTTTTTCTCCCTCTTCCCCCCTTAGCTTTCGCCCCCCTTGGGGATAATTTTTGGACACCCCCAGAGTTAGCTAAAAGTTATCCCCCTGTAAGTCTTTTGTTTTTGGCGTTTTAGCCCTCGTTATAATTTTTGGACACCCTCAGAGTTAGCTAAAAGTTATCCCCCTATAAGTCTCTTGTTTTTGACGTTTTAGCCCTCGTTAACATTATTATTAATTTGATCAAAATAAATATAATGCCACTAAAAAAATAATAAATAAACCAACAAGTCAAAATAAATATAATTAAAAAAATTACATAATAACCAACCATTCAAAAATACATATTTAAAAAAAAGTTTTTTAAATAAATTTATAAAAAAATTAAATTTTCAATGAAATAAATAAAGTTGTCCAAAAATTATTAAATAAAGTTCGTTTTGTAATTTAATATTTAATTTAATGGATAACAAAGTTTGGAGCACTATAAGGGCAAAAGAGTCATTTTATTACTTTTTCCATCATTCACCCCCTCTTATTTATAAAACATACAAATCAAGTCAAAAATTATCCCCCTCCCTAAATATCACATCAATATGGGCCAATCAACTAAAAATAATACATCATCTTATCTTATACCCCCTCTAAAACTTATCCCCCTAAAATTTTAACACCATTCAATCGATCCCTCGATACATATGCGCAATAGGCCAACCCGACTCTAACCTGATTTGAGACTAGCCACCCCACAATTGCCAAGCCAATATCCTAATCATTGGCCATGTATATTTTTGATATCTTTTAATATTTAAATAAATAAAATTCTATATTATGACCTAAAATAAAACAATGGTGCTTGGTCAATTAGACTAGTTAATTGCTCGATGTTGCAGCGAGCTTTAATTTTAACATATTGAAGCTTTTGATGGATGAAAAATTAGGATATGTAATATGTATAATTAATTATTATGAATATAAAATTCACTTGATAAATGGTGACAAAAAGATGAAACATTAACAATAAAAAAAATAAGTAATAAACACATCATAATAAATCACGAAAATTCGACCATATCATGGAAATTTTGTGATACACATATTAATTGAGTGTAAATATTCACTAATTTTTAAGATAAAAGTACAAAAATCACCATGTAATTTACCTCAATATCACTTTAATATCTTTTGTTTGAATTGTAACAATTAAATCTCTACACTTTCGATTACGCAGCAATTTAATCTTTCCGTCAACCGCCTTTTACGCACAACCAATAGTTCTATTCTCTCGTGTCAAACTAAATCTTAGTACTTTTCTCTTTCTTCCCTTTATTTTTCCCTCCTACCATGTACCAAACACACCATGTAAATCGTATATTGCTTAATTATCACCCGAACATCGTAAGTTTTATTTTTTTTATTATTTCCACCTAAGAAATAGTAATTTAAATCACATTTTGAACATAATTAAAAATTGTACGAACCAACTTCAAATACCAATGAATATCATGTTACATAAAATGGTCAAAAAAGACAAGAAAACAACAAAAATATGATGAAAAAGGTTATCTATTAAAAATAAAATAAAATAAACCCCACAATATGTACAATGTCATCTTAAATCTATCCATTTTTTGGTAACTCGAAACCCTATCATTTTATTACAGTTTTCAACGAATCGCGTAACCGATGAATAAATCGTGGACCAATGCAATACCCCACAAATAACACTAACCACTTAAATCACAAACACAACATGTAAAATCGTATATTGCTCAATTATCACCCGAACATCGTAAGTTTTATCTTTTTTATCATTTCCATCTAAGAAATAGTAATTTAAATCACATTTTGAACATAATTAAAAATTATACGAACCAGCTTCAAACACCAATGAACATCATGATACATAGAATGGTCAAAAAAGACAGGAAAGCAACAAAAGTATGATGAAAAAGGTTTTCTATTAAAAATAAAATAAAATAGAATGAACCCTTTAATATGTACAATGTCATCTTAAATCTAGTCTTTTTTTTTTTAAATAACCCGAAACTCCATCAATTTATTACAATCTTCAACGAACCGCATAGCCGATGAGTAAACCGGGGGCCAATGCAATACCCAACAAACCACACTGACCGCTTAAGTCACAAGGAATTTTTGTGGTGAGTGGACCCTGGAATCGAACCAGGTAGTCTCTATGGGAAGCATATCTACGAACCACTTGGACTAACCACTGGTTAAATCTAGCCATTTCTGCTACATAAATATTTCATAAAACTACACATCAAATCCTTTTCTCCCGTTAATGGTGGACTTTCAACTATATGTTCTATCGCTGAATCTGTCTTAAACCTAATGAAGAGCACAAGAGCAACCACCTGAATTGGTCCGCTGATAAAAAAAAATAAAAGTTGCTACTTTTTATCTCAAACAGCAGCAGGTTCATGTAGATTCTGTGGCCCATTTAGAGCTGTATAAGGAGCTTCTGTTTCCTCATCTATACAAGAGAGATTTGTTTCCTCACCACAATTCGAGAACGAATTGTTCTCAGAGGTGTGGGATTTCCCTTCTGGGAGACCTCGAAGAATTATACCGGTTGTTGATCCCAGCTGCAAAGTGCAAGTTGTTAGAAGAAGATGTGGATGGGCCAATGAAATTTGACCTGCAGTTGAGCTCCGGTGAATATACACAAGGAAGGGCCTCCAGTGTAGAACGGGGCGAGTGGCGGGGTGCTACTCCATTGTCTGAACCCTCGGGATAAAATTTTGGGGAAGTCGAGTGACGGGGTGCTACACCATTGTCTGAACCCTCCGGAGAAAATTTTGGAGAAGTTTCACTGGAGTTAAAAAAAAAAAAAAAAAAAACAATATAAGATCTGTACAAATGATATGAGCTAGAAAAATCATGAATTTAGCACATTAAACATAAAATGGTCTGGTCATCTGGCAAGGAAACTAGTTTATAAACCTACCCATTACTCAGAGATTGCCTAACGCATGCAGCAGGTGAGATTGGCACTGAACACTTCCCGTTATTTGTCCTGTCTCTCGGACTATGTGACGCCTCCTAAGAAACCCAATAATAATAAAAAAATTAAAACAAAAAAAGAAGAAGAAGAACAAATTTAACTATATTGCATAATTGCTTGTGCACATAAACACGAAAGAGTAGTAGAAAGACAAACTGGAAAAGAAAAAAAGTAGAGACACTAAGACTGATGCATGGATGTAACCAATATGCATCTGAATTTGGCACTTACTGTTGGTTTCATTCCAGAGAATTCTTGCATGGGGATCAAAACATCTTGATCATGTAAACTTCGCAAGAATCGATGATGCTCAAGTAGCCAGGCAGCTGATGGTCGGTCAGCGGGATTTCTCTGGAAGCATAACCGAAGGAAATCCTTTCCTTCTGGAGATAATGTTTCTGGAATAGGCGGTGATCTATTCAAAACATTGAACATAGCCTGCACCTAGTGGATATGACAAAAAGGAACAATTAACAAATGAAGCCAGGCACAAAAAGAGACATCTCATAGTGTTTTTTTCTTTTTCTAAATCTCCAAGCAACTTGTGCAATACACGAGAATAAAGGACAAGGGAAGATTTATTGAGAATTAAATCACTTCATTATGGTTTATCATGAGTTCGAGAGAAGAAGCCATCCTTGTGCCAAGGAAACTCCATAAACACCAACAACCCAAGACAAATTAGCACACAAGCAAAAGGGGAAGGGAAAAAGAAAATAGAAAACTATGGCATCCAACTAATTACAGAATAAACTATGGACCTGAAATAAGTTTTGCACATTGTTTGTATCAATATTCAAGAAAATCAATGTTTTTTTAGAACTTGCAAAGCTTCTTGGTTTATTGGTGTTAAATCAATCGCATAGGCTTCTGGGATTATTTGTAAGCTAGATTTTTCAATATGTTAACTAGAATTTTCTAATCCATTTGCCGGAACAAATGAGGTTTGGTTCTAGATGGAGGAAGTGGATTATCTATATCTACCATAAGATTTTCGTTCTTAGTAAATGACACTCCAATGGCTTCCTTTTAACTCTTCAAGGGGACTAAATCAAGGAGATCCAATTTCTTCTTCGTAATTTATTGTGGTAATGGAAATATTTGCGGACTAGTGGAAAAAGCAGTGCAAGGTAGCTTTATTGATGGCTTACATCAAGGAGATCCGATTTCTCCTTGTTATTTATTATGGTAATGGAAATATTTGTGGACTAGTGGGAAAAGCAGTGCAAGGTGGCTTTATTGATGGTTTTGAGAAAGGTTACCCAATCAGAACATGACGCAAGTCTCTCATTTATTATTTGTTGATGGCTTGATCATTTTTTTGTGGGGTGAATCAGTTACAATTGGAACGTCATCTAAGGGGTGTTTTGTTATAGATATATATACACATATATATTCAATGACAATGCGAACCCATAGCCACTATCATTCAAGTATGCAATGGGTAAACCTATCCAACCCATGGTTCAACGTATTGTCCGAGACGCCGAGATATCGTTCGAGACGTATCAGAATCGATGGATGGTGCGACGAGATTTCAGTTCGCGTCTAGAATAGTCATCTCGTTTTGTCGCGACTAAGATAAGCTAATATCTTGGCGATACACCAAGAAGACTAATTGTCACTACGAGAAATCAGCAAGAAACAATTTCTCGACGATTTGTGTAAAAGATGGAAAAAAAAAAAAAAAAAAGAACAATCAAATAATTAACTCATTCACATGTTATAAATAGTTATCTAATATTTAGTAAAAGAGTTACTATATTTTTAGTCATGTAATATATCTATTTTATTATTTAGAAATTTTCTATATATTTTTTTATCTT
>QLOD02000030.1:3441280-3460686 GCA_003260245.2 Sideroxylon spinosum | reverse complement strand
ATTATAAATTTTTATAAATTTGAATTATAGAATTATACAATTTAATCTTTCATTTATTATATAAAATACGAAATACTAAATTTTAAATAATTTTATATAACTTTTAAACTTGTACGAGGGATTGCGAGATATCTCCAAATTAGCATATGGAAAAGTAAAGTGCTACGTGTGTCAGTAGCGTGGCAAACGCAACATAATTATACCCGAGGGGTTTCGGGAAGCGGTGTTACCCACGGTCAAGGACTTATGTACGGATTGGAGGTGTTAACATCGATGTTAACTCAAAACATTGAAATTGACCTGTCTAAATCCATTTATATATTTTTAATTTAAAAAATTAAATATTCCATCCAGAATTAAAAAAAAATTTTATAAAATAAATTTGATTGAATTTCATAATTTATATTTTAAAATTTCTATATTATTTGAAATTTAATTCAAAATAATCGAATTTAATGATAATTTTTTTAAATAATTTAAATAAATAGATAAATTTATCATTATATATGTCATATTTATCCTATTTTTTACTTCCTATTAACTTGATCAAACTTAATATTTTTTTAAATCAAATCCATTTAATTCTTAAATTTATTGTGTTCCAAATATAAATTTTTATTTACCAAATCAAATTAATTATTTACTTTAAAATAAATTAATTTTAAGAGAAAAATATTTCTAAACAAAATGTAAATGAATCTGAACTATTAGATTTCCCAACTTTGATGTCAATCTCCTCTTTTGATCATAGTCACTCTGTCAAGTGTCAAGTTTAGTATCTATTCCATTTGGATCTAATTTAATATGTCAATTGGTCGAATTTGGTCTGAATTCGATTCGAATTTGATTCAATGATGTTAGATCACATATTCAATCCATGATTCGATAGATTTTGATTAGTTGGATTTAATTATTAATGAATCTAAATTCGGATTAATCTGTCAAACTTATCGGTATTTTGAATCGTAAAGAATTCCTTTGAAATGAATTTTAATAAAATGCATATGTTACATACTTGCAGTATAGGTCATATTATAAATTTTTTTATCTGTTTGATAATATATTTATAATTTTTTTACTATGATTTTATTTAAAATAACTATTATACCCCCTCATTTCTTTAACTAAAAAAAGGTTAAAATTACTAAAAATTTTGATCACAATCAAACAAAAGTCCTAACAATTATAAAAAAATTTATTGACAAACAAATCCTAAATCGGTTTAAACTTGGGTCACTAAGGCCTCGTTTGGTAACGTATTTATTTTCTATTTTTCTATTTATGTTTTCAAAATTTTGTAAACTGGCAACAAAAATATGTTTGTTAAATCTATTTATGTTTTTTTATTTTCAAAAAAATGAAAACTTAAATAGAAAAATGAAAACAAAAAAAATATGTTTTCACTCTCTTTTCTTTTTTTGTTACAAATATTTTTATGAATTTTATTACTTTATCTGTTCTTGTTTTATCATATTAAAATAAATTACTTTATTCAAATATTTTATTAAATTAAGATTATTTTTAATAAATAATATAATATAATTAAATAAATTATCTAAATAAATATGTAATATCTTTTATTAATTTATTTTTAATAAATAATTAAATTAAATTAAATATTAATTAAATTTATTTAATATAAAATATTAATTATTAAACTATTTTTAATAAATAAAAATTATAATTTATTATACAATAATTAATTTAATTTAATTAATATAAAATATATTTTATTAAATAATTTTGATAAAATATAATTTAATTTAAGTATGATACTTTATTAAAATCATTTAATAAAATATATTTTTAATTTAATAATTAATTTAATTAATATAAAATATATCTTATTAAATTAATTAATTTAATTTAGTAATGAATTTAATCAATATAAAACATATTTTGTTAAATTATTTTTAAAATATAATAAAATTAAATTATTTTTAAAATATAATAAGATTAAATTAATTTTTTAATTTAATTTTTTTAATTAATTTAATTTAATTAATTTAACTAATATTGGATATATTTTATTAAAATATTTTTAATAAATATCATAATTAGATTAATTAGTTAAATTAAATTTAATAGTTAATTTAATTTAGTTATTTTTAACTAATATTAAATATAATTTATTAAATTATTTTTTATAAATAGCATAATTAAATTATTTAAATTATTATGAAATATATTTTAGTAAATATTATAATGAAATTATAATTAATATATTTTATATTTACTGGATTAAATGATGTAATTATATTTTATTCAATTTTTGAATAAATAATATAAGAAAAATTAATATGAAATATATTTTTTAAATTATATTAAATTTTTAGAAATTAATAAAATTAAATATTTTATGAAAATCAAAAATTAATAATTAGAAACAAAACTGCGTTTCCAAACATCATTTTCGTTTTCATTTAAAAAAAAATAAACAATAATATAAAATACAAAACAAAAAATAACGATAAAAAAACAATAACAAAAGAGCGATGGCGTTGCCAAACAGATCTGACAGTGACATTTCACTTTTGCATATATTTGTACCATCAGTATTGTCCACGCGTGTTGACCCCTGAGCCTTGACACGCCATTTCTTTTAGCTAAAGGAACCATGCATTTAATAGAACAAAACACATAGAAAACAATATGGTTCTGTTTCATTTAAACATTTTGTTATTTTTCATTTCTTAAAAACATGAAACCGTGCTTTTCTTTTTTAAATCGCCCTTTAAATTTAATATATTTTTAATTTTCTTAAAAGAATAACCAAAAAAAAAAAAAAATCGAACCAAATAGACCTTACAATTTTCTTTTAGTTTAGTCTTATGATTAATTTCTTTGCAAACATATTAATTAATTCACGTGCTTTTACTCCGACAATGTAGACTTGACCGTTACTTATATATATATATATATATATTTAAAACGAGTCAGATTTAAGTATATGAAACAGATATATAAATCTTATAAGATGAACTAGGTTACGTTTAAATTTTGAATGGATCTATTATTATTGAATTTGAATCAAGTTTTGATCTGACGAATTTAATCCAATCTCGACACATTGACAAGTCTAGTCGTGGCCATGGTCGTGGTCATTTGAGATCTTAGTTATGGAGCCATATGTAGTATATTTTATATAGATGTATTTAAAATTTTTAAATACATATTAAAAACATGAAATAATTTATTTAATTATTTAACTAATTTTTAAATATATAATAAAACAAATTCAAATAGTCAATACTCTTACACTTTATTTACAATAGTGGATTTGATTGTTTTTGGTAAGAATTTTCACTAATTCTTTGGAACCAACATAAGTTTTTATGAGTTGGATTTTATTTGATTTTATAATTTAAATTTTAAGAATTCAATACCATTTGAAATCTAATCCAAATTAAGGATGGAAATGAATGGAATCGAGTCAAACTTTAACTTATTCAGGTTTAGCTTGAGTTATTTATATCGAGCTTAAGCTAGGGCTTGATCCAAACTTTTATTTAGGATCGAGTTCAGCTCGATAAAGAAAAACTTAAGCTCAACCTCGGTTTACGAATAGTTCAGTTAGACAAAAATGACGTCGTTTTGTTTTAAAATATAATAAATAAAATATTACAAAAAATACAACAAAAATATTATTAATATATATATTATTTTATCGAGCCTGCTCACGACCTTTCAAGCCGACTTTTTCTGCGCTCGAACTCGATTTCGAATCTAAAATAAGTCACAAATCAAACTGGATTAATTCAAGCTCGTTTTAGTCAGGAATCAAATTGGAGCAGAGCTCGAATAACCATTGAATAACCTATTCGTTTCCACCTCTAATCAAAATATTATAGAAGTTGATGGAAATTCATTTTTTTTTTCAAGTTATCAAAGTACAAATTTGAACCCAAAATCTTAAATCAAAGAGACAGAGAAATCAAATAAACTCACTATCTGAATCTCTAAATCTGAAAATTTAATTAATTAATCAGATACTTTCTAACTCTAAGCCCTAATTAGAGTTTAAAAAAATATCGAATTTGCAAAATAAATAAGAGAATCTGAAATATGGAATGTTAACGAGTTTTTTACGTGGTTAATGAAATTCGAAATTACATATGTCTTCAATAATAGTTTCATTTTTCAGAACAATGTCGGCAATCAATTGTTAGCATTTTCTTTCTCCTAGGGTTTTCGATTTTTTAGGAATTTTCCAAATAAATTGTCCCTCTTTTTGTATTCTTAATATATTTATTGATTTACCCTTTAAATCATTAAAATTTTTTAAAAAGTTATCATTTTTTAAAGTTGATCATCAACTTTCGGTGTCCAGATCCCCAAGGACGTGGGTATAACAATGCATTAAGAGTGTTTGGAGTTGTATAAAATGATATAAATTTATAAAAATTAATGTCTCGTGTTTTGTGCATTGAGTAGAGTTTTATCTCGTAATTCGTGTTTGTAGTGATTTGTAGAGTTTTGTATTTTTTTATTTTGACTCCAAACAGACTCGCCCCCATAATTGTTCTCCAGTTGCTTACTAAAGGAAAAAGCTTTGCATGAACACCCTGCTCAATTAGCACGAACAATTGGTGAAAGCAATGGGAACACACATATGTCTAGTACTTGTACACAAACACACATATTCCAGTGGACCTTTGTCACTACTCTTTCATTGAGGATAAGATGCTCTGCTTAACTCAGTATTCGACTCTTCTGTATATTAATTTAGGCATTCCCTTTCCACCTACTTGGATGATTCATGAGTATAATATCGATACCCATCTGCTTTTAATCTACGCCCCTATGAATTTTTATAAGAATCTCCTTTACCTTTGTATATTTAACCATCAAAACCATATTTATCCTCGGATAGAATAGCACTCATTTGGAGTTTCAAACAAAAAAACAAAACAAAAAGAAATTTTCAAAAATTTTAGGTGGTATGTGGTTTACTTTTTTCTTTTCTGTTTTCTGGTTTTATTTTATGTATTAAAAGTTCCCAAAAAAAAACAAAAAATACTCTATTTTACTTATTTTGAGATTTTTTTCTTGTTTTGGATTGAAAACGTTCAAAATGATTTTTTATCATTTTTCATTTCATGTATAAATTCATCTTTTAGTTTCTAAAACAAATTTTGAAAACATAAGTGAATAAATGCGTATGGTATGTTTTCCTTGTTTTCAAAAGTATAAAATGGAAAATAAACTCAAAACAGAAAATAAAACACAAAAACAAACCAAATGAGTCCTTAATTTTTTTTATCAAATTTTATCACGTCGTGTTATTTTTAGACTAACTTTTCATTTTTTTAATTTTGAATTTTTCTAAAATTTTAGATGCTATTGTCACATATATATGTATATATTTGCAATGGATGTGGCCAAATCTCCTATGGTTGCAAATAAATTAAATACTACAAAGGTTAGAACATGCTGTGACTATTAACTCCATTATGCTCGATGGTAATGGCCAGGGCTGCATCCATTATAGAGAGCGAAACAGTGGCTGTGACCTTAGTTGTGGACCTTAATTACTGCTGATAATTGGAGGTCCTAAAATATTTTGTTATGTTTACGTAAGAAAGCAATTTCAGTGCTCATGTGTAGAATTGTTTATCTTTTTATTATTTCCAAATCACAATGTTAGATTTAGAATGCATGTGTCATCTCATAAAAAAAAAAAAATAAAATAAACTATTAATTGAAAGTTAAAATTAGCCTTCTCATCTTACTTTTTCGAATATATGTAAAGTATGATTTTTGATGACGTTGAATGTAGGGGAATTTTTGATATCAGGTGGGCAGAGATTCCAAGCTAGAGATACCCAACCTTACGAAAAGGGGAGAAACATTCCATTAATTTCCATCTAGAGAGAAGCAAATATTAAGGCACAGTGAATTAAATCAGGCACTGATAGATAGATAGAATCCCATGGAAGGAGGAAGTACTTTATTCACACAGATAAAGAATCTGAGCGTTGATTCAGTGAATAAGAATCCAAGTATTCCAAGCAATTGGGGAGGTGAGTGGGAATCACACAAGCCACTGGTTCCTAATTTGCGTTGTGTTTTGAGAGAGAACTTCAAATGTACTAGTGGGATGCCCAGGCTGCCCTCCATTAATTTGCTCTCTCTCTCTCTCTCTCTCTCTCTCTCTCTCTCTTCATTCAAACACAAGACACAATTTGGTGGGTTTGATAGACAATCCAAGTTTTAGGCATGTCTTGTCCATCTAGTTCTGCTTGTACCCTACATTTAAATAACATACTTGCATGCTGTTTATCAAGGTTTAGTAAGGAAGGCAACACAAAAAAGTTGATTTTTTTTTTAATTTGCATGCATTTAATTTTTTTTCTATTTTAAAGTAATTTTAATAATATTTTTTTGAATGTGAATAATAAGTTTATAATCGATTCAAAAATAAAGAGAGAGAATTAAATTCTGGTGGAAAAAAAGTTACATATCTAGGTGTTGCCAATCCACCACTGCAAATCAAGTACCCATTAATTTCCTTCCCTGGATGAACTAATCATTAGTGCGTGCATGCATGTGAGTTTGATGTGATTCAAAGTCAGGAACTATATATTTTTCTTTGCTATACAGCACTATAATTATATATATATATGATGTTCAGATGTTGTATCTATATATTGAATTTCTCTTGGTTGTTTGACAGAGATAGCTTGATTTGTAGCTTCTGCGTAAGCCCACCAACTTTTTTTTTTTATAATTTTGGTGGGTAATTCAAAAGCGATGGAGACTGAACTATTAATGGGGACGGCACTTTGGTGACAAAATTTAACTTTTATCCCACGTAGTCCACTACTTACCCATTACACAGTACATTAATAAATCAAATACAATCAAATATGTCTTTCCAGAAAGAAATCAAATATGGATATACTGTTGTTGAAGGATACAAATTATTTATATATATATATATATGTAATGACTTGGCATGAGTGTTCAGGAAAGAACTTCCCTGTGTCTAGTCTGAATTGCACCATGCCCCCTCCTCTTTAGATTTATCTTTTTTTTTTTTTTTTTTTTGGTTCATGACAGCACAGATTCTTCCTAACTCTTATCATTGCCTTTGAATATAAAATTTATGTGCATTTAAATGATGGCATTCACTACCCCACGCCCTACAAACTTGTGTATTTCATTGATGCCACGACGTATATTATTTATAACAATATATTTATATATATATATATATATATATATATATCCACTTGTTAATTAAATGTTGAGTTTGAAAATTGTTTTACCTTACTGCTGTGAGTGAATTGATGTGTTACTGAGTTGAGTTGTATTGATGTCATATTTTTAATTATAAAATTTTATATTAAGATTATTTTTTTAATCACTATAATCCTAAATTAGGCTACGTTTGGTTCATCAATTTTCATCAAAAAAAAAAAAAATTTAATTTTATCAAAATTTTATAACTTTCTCTAACTTCTGTATCAAATACAAAACTAATTTTTATTAAATTTATTTAATTTTTACTTACTTTTTCTAATTTTTGTTAATTTTCACCAACTTACTTTAATTTTTATTAATTTCTATAAATTTTTTATAAAATAGTCAACACATAATTAAGATGATACGTATCAAAATTTTGTATGAGATTCATAAAATCCAAGTTGCGAAATGGACTCACATAGTTGGATCGCTACATTGAGTACAATAGGCGTGATAATCAACAAGTGTTCACGAAAAGCCAACTTCTCTGTGCAAGAAAAGGAGGGAGAGAATGAGACTATAGTGCAAATCCTAATATACCAATGACCTCAGCCAACAAATGGCTACCTGAAAGTGGGGAAGATGATGATGATGCGGTCCTTGTGGCAAATCATTTGATTTAATTAGTGCCGACTGAGCTTTCATTAGTTCATCTATCAATCCAATTAGAAATCCACAAAACACAAATAATATATATATATATATATATATATATATATATATGCACAAAGAAATGTAATTCTTCATACAAAATGAAAAATAACGTAAAATTTGATGTAAAATATATATGGTGTGTTTGGAGTTGAATAAAATTGTATAAAAGTTAATGTCTCGTGATTTGTACAATGAGTAAAAAGGTTAAATTGTATAATCTTGTAATTCGTATTTGTACAGATTTATAAAATTTTGTATTATAATATAGAATTCCAAACGAAGTATCGTCATTTTTTTTTCTTGCATAAAATAAGATTATAATCAATAGCAAGTTTAAGGTATTCGGCTAGCAGTCTCTAAATAAATTTTTTAAAAAAATTTTAAAAAATAACACTTTCTTACTTTATAAATTTTCTATCCGGATTACTTTATAATTTTTTTAAATAATTCCCTAATATATTAAAATATTTATTCCTTAAACGATTAAATATTTATTTACTAATTTTCTATTAAAAGTTGAATAAATTAAGATGGAGATATTTTTTTTATTAAAAAAGTAGTGACGAACCGTGTAAATATTCCCTATTTTAGAGAGACTGTAGAGAATTTAACAAAGGATTACAAAAAAAAAAAAAAAAAGTAGTCATTTTTTATTTTGATTTCTTGAAAATAGGGTATTCTCATGGATGGAAAAATAACGGTGATTCCCTTAGCATTACATTAAAACCTCTCTGACATCACAGAAACCTTTAATAAGTAGATGTCTCCAAGTAAACAACTTTAAGCACGATGTGGTTGGGTCCTAAAAATTACATTACAACGTCACAAGGGGGATTCCATATAGCGCTGACTCAAACACACACACAGATATATATATATATATATATATATGTGTGTTAACATTGATGTTGTTTCTGGATAATGAAGATCTTAAAAGTCGATGTCCATACTCCACAAGAATCAGCTTCTGATTCATCAGTTATAAGGCCAGTGATCTTTAGCAAACTTTGTAATTCAAATGCCTCAATTTGAATTACATTTTGATTCTTCTAGGAAATGTACAGCTGGATGTTAATTTACGTATCATATATTTTGATAGAAAAAGGCTTTCCTATCATTTTAAAAATGATATGACAATGATACTTAATTTTGTAGTGAATTATTTTTATAGAAGAAATATATACCTGCTTGCCACGTTAATCTTGTATATTTATGTGCGTTTTTATAAGAACTTTCTGGTAATATAACAAAGTAAAATAGTGACCTAATAGTAATGGTGAAATTATTTTGCAACCTAAAACCTTAAAAATAACTTTTCTACAAGTAGAGATTAATTACGTGCACCTAATTCTTCCCAAAGCAACAATACATATTAATTACATTTCTACAAAAAAATTTCTTTAATTTCTAAAAATAATATATAAACTCACATAATTATATTTATGCATACCATTTTGACATATTTTCAAAACTTTATGATAGTATAACATCAATTACTCATTACTATATAATTCAATAAGTGAAATATCCAAATCGATGGGTTGCCATGCAAATGATTATGACAATCAAATGGAGGTGGGACAATTGAAAGGAGATATATGTCTAATTTAATGATAGAAAATGGGTCTAGCAGAGTTCGACCCACTCTGACTCAGCTCTTATTTGATTGTAGGTTAATCCGTCTTAACTAACTCTGTGACACTCAATATTTTATTTTGACTATTTATTTGAAAATTTGAGTCAATTAAATATTTAGACCTAAGGTCCTGGTTTGTTGAGCTTATTTTATTTTCTTGGACTGAAATTGGCTTAAAATGATAAATGGGGTTGGAGTTGGGCTTAGAGCCCAATCTTTTTTTTTTTCTTCCTTTGTTCCTTTTTTTTTTCTTTATTTTTTTCTCCCTAGAAAACATGAGGATGAGAGAGAGAGAGAGAGAGTGAAAAAAAAGAGTAGAGAGAGAAAGTGTGTTTTAGAGAAGAAAGATAGCGAATCCTTAGTATTTCCGATGTCGTGATCATCATGAAGATATTAGATCAAAGTGATTCCACTTAATGTGGGAGATATGTGGGATATAAGTTTTGAAAATTTGAAATTTCTTCGTCTTTTCTTTATATTTGAGGTAGGTAGGGCTTATATATATGTATATATATTCTAAGCATTGTTAGCATAATTTTGATATGCTATATGCTTGATTTAGTTGAGTTTTAAAGGATTTGGGTTAAGGGTTATCTATGTATATATAGATAAGTATATATATATACATATATATGTTGAAATCTTACATTTCTTTGAGATATTCTTGAATCTAATGTTGTAAAAACATGTTATTTAGGTGTTTAAATGTTTTATGTGTGATTGATTGTTATGTTTGGGGCTTGGATGGGTGATTTTGGGGTATTTCGAAGTTGGTTTTTTTTGTTGAAAACGAACTTGGAAGTCGAGTGCTGAATGTTGGAGTCGGGTCAGCATTGGGACTTCAGAACAGCATTGGGACACCAATGGGCAAAATGCTTGAAAACACTCTATTTTGATTTTAAATCTCTTATTTTGTGTCCAAACCCATTCATGATTGCTATTTAAATATTAAATGAGTACCAAATCATCATCAAGCTTAATGAGAATGCACTTTTGTATTGAGATGATAATTATTTATATGATTGAGCATATCATGTACATGGGATTGGGGTTGCATTATCCGGTTTGATATATAAACATTGATTGGCCAAGAGTGTCATATGGATATTATTTGCGTACCGAGAAACGAGTCATATATATAGACAGGATCCTTGATTTTAAGAAAAATGAATAAATGAGATTTTGAAATACCGGATGATCCTCAATCGGTATATATGACTAGAGTTTAGTCATTAGAGTTGAGACGTCAATATTGAGATGACATATTATGAGATTTTCTCCAGATTGCAGCCAAACCCTACTTGAGCTAAGTAGATACATGACTAGGTATGTAACACGATTCCCTAGTAAAGAGTCAGGGGTATAACACAGTTCTTCTAAGTCTTACACCAGTGGTGGTATAACACGGTTTCCCACTTAGGTTATACATTTGAGATGATCGTTCACCGTGAGCATTAAAGGGTGCGGTTGGTAATCCCGTATGCTTTCTTAAGCGTCACCCATTCTAGGATAAGGTTAGGGAATAGTTGAAGATTAGAGAACATGTATTGGCATTGCAATCCATAATTACCCATTACATGAATTGCATGGAACTATAATGATATTAATGTGTGACTTATTGATAATTAGTTAAGTTATGAACATTAGATAATAAAACTAGAAATTACGGTGACCTGATTCCCGAGGTGGGATATAGAGACATCTTAGGTTTGAATAGCCTAAGTCCAGTCTTAACTATTAATAATAATAATTATGTTTATTTTTCTTAATTGAGAGTTGAATTATTAATATTATATATTGTGTGAAGTAGATTATAAGTTGCTGTCTACATTTATTATGTTATTTTGTTGAGAGATATAAACATAATTATAGTATATGTTTTGTCCTCGTAAATTTTGAAGGATGTCATTGAGGATGATGTCAAAGTGGATTAAATTAATGTTTGAATTATGAAAATATACTCAAATATTATTTTAGATGGTAATGAGGGACATTTGGTAATACTTTAAAAGATATTTATGATATGAACTTAACTTGGATTAAATTTTTTTTAGGAGATCCTTTCCCCGAACCCATACGTGTTTCTCTTGATTCTTTTCCGATCAAGATGTACTCTGGTTTTCAAATGATTGAACAACCGGGAGCAATTTACTTCGGTCTTATACATACGCAAGGAAGGTAATAAAAAAAGAAAGAAGAACTCCTTCATTGGTATATTACTACATTTGGGTGAAATCTAATGGAGAACAAGCACCAGTTTAACTTGTAGGGTAGTATTATTCTTTCTTATTCTTACTAATAATAAGCATCGGAACTATGAATTTATTTTTCCTTTCCGCAGGGACCAAGAGGACCTACTGGACCAGAAGCTTCTCAAGCTCAAGCTATTTAATTCCCATATTCCCATATTGTCTGTCTCGGACAATTAGGTTGGGGGTGTGACAATCTCGCCTCCCTTTCAGATCGGGTCCTAGCTTATATTTCTCAATTTTTTAATTTTTTTAATTTCTTAGTTTTTTAATATTTAAACGGAATCATAAGTGGAGACTAGGATATGATGGCTCAAGGCTTGACCCAGTCACTCAGGCCGGGGCAATACGAATGCAAGAAAAGGTACGAGTTGGATTGGGTCGGGTAACGGGCTGACCAGCCCCATTTACATCACTAGTCCAATCACATATATTCTTCGGGTTGACATTTGCTCTTCAAATTGGAGAAGAAAAGCAGCAACTTCCAAGAATTATGGCACATCCATGGGATTAAGCAAATATACTATCTACTTTCTTTTGCCATCTCCGTTGTCTATTATCAACTAATTAAACTTCTCAAAAAAAAAAATAATAATAAGTTAATTGTATGTGGACGATCAATACCAATTGTATGATTCTACACCCAAAAATTTCGGATTCTTCCAATTTTCTACATTTTATTGTTTCAAAACAAGATTTTGATTCTTCGAACAATTATATCACGTGAAGAGGTATAGAAGCTTCAAATATCTTAGAAGCAGAGTGAGGCACTGTGATGTGCCATTCCTTTGGGAGACACCTTCTCCGTTAGTTCAATATAATTATCAAAGTGTTTCCTTCTTTTTTTCTTTTTCTTTTTTTTCCCTTTCAATTTAAAGAAATAATTAAAGTACTTCATTTTCTTCGTCTTTTTTTTTTCCCCCCCCCTTGTTGATGTCCGTTTGTTTTGTTTTTGTCTTTATATGTGCAATTTTACTCAACTGTTTGTGACAATTACACATCCTTATCTGTTTATTATATAAATTATTTTTTTGCAACAATAATACATACTTTTGCAAAGCACTTCCATTAATTAGGATTATTTAACAAAAAAAAAACGACTTATTTATTTTATTTTATTTTTCTTTGTTTCGTAGCAATAAGATGGGGGAGAATGTTTGAAAGATAGCGAGTGAGCTATAGACAAATTTCATATAAAATTTAAGTAAAAGCATTATATTATATAACAAGTAGAGATGTTAATTACAATCCACTTAAAAATTATTTAAAAAATAATAATGATCGGTATAATGATAATAGAAAATGGTCACTGTAATGAGAATAGGGAGTTCCGAAAATATTACACAATGGCGTTTATGGTCAATTCTTAAAACCATGATTATGATAATTGGATATTAATTAATGGAGTGGCAACATTATTATAATTAAGGTACATATAATGACGACGGATTTGAGCACAACGTACTTGTCATCTAATAAAAGCAAGGAGCGAACCCTTTTTTTTTTTTTTTTTTTAAACTTTTTAGATATGAATATATGCAATTTTTCAATGAGATTGGAAATGATGTCTTTTGTGTACTCTTTTTTCAACAATTGATCAATCAAACGTGAGAAACGTTATCCTACCAAAATTTGTTCTTACCCTGGTAGTTTAACTGCCAATGGCATTCATGGATACTGATAAAGATCGTGCGTACTGAAATATTCACATGGTTGAAATTTTGTATTTCAAAGCGTCAAACACAAATTGCTTGAAATTGACAGGAGACTCCGTGGTTTATGCTTCACGTAAAAGCTGAATGATATTTGAGATTGACCCGCCGATTAATGCACGCTCCCTGATTGATATAGGAACTGAATCTCCATTAGTTCAAAGGACGATGCACTCTTATGAGAGATTGATTACCCACTTGCTATGGTTGAAGGAAAAGCGTTCACGATAAGAGAACTTCGTTTGATTATCTTATTCAAACCATAAATATGACTGCTCTTTTGTTATCTTCTTCTAATACCATTATTCAAAACAAATGGACAGCACACTTAACAATAGTTTATTGAGAGAGAGATAGTCCCATTAAGCTCTATATACATATATATATCTACATAGATATATTTATATATACAAATACGCGCACGAATGAATATAAAGAAGCTTCAAACTGGGGCAGCGAAATAAACGAATCTTTGACGAAGAAAGATCAGTTTATTAATTAATCTGAAACATATATATATGGAGTAGAAAACAGCATTAAATCAACTAATTAGTAATTAGATGATGGAACGTAAAGAAGAATCACATTGCTTGGGGCAAGATTAACAAATGAACCTTGACCGAAAAGACAGTTTGAATAATTCTTGCATACTGGTGTAAAAGGGATGGATGGATCGAATTAATTACCAAAAAAAAAAAAATCAGGGATGTATCGAACTTAAACCCGACCCTAAAAAAAGTCATCCCCCGTCAACCGTATAGTCTCGACCCACCTTGCTCCTATACCTCTGGGTTAGGGCTTAGGTCGAGATAACCAGTCTGAGACTTGACTCGAAACAGTCCCACCGTCCCACCCCCGAAAACCCATGTTGGAACATCACCCCCCATTAGCTCCTTTTATCATTTGAATTAATTAATGTTTTTTTTTTCCTGTTTATTGTTTCTATATAAATGACTCCTTTTATATATTTATATTTATATTTTTGTGGGTAATATAAAGTATTGTATTTCTTTTACAATTATATATATATTTTTCTTTTTCATAACTCAACAAAAAATTAATTTACTTTGTTTTATTTAATTGTTTCTATCATTTCATTTTTTGTTTCAATTTACAAATTTAATATCTAAATATATGATAAAAAATTAAAGAATTTTAAAATTAATATAAACCTATTTAATAAAAATAATATAATCTTAATGACAAGATCTTTCTTTTTATCCCACAAAAAAAAGGATGAGGAAGAAAAAATACAACAGACAATATGAAACGGCGTTACAAAAGTTCATAGAACCAAAAACAAAAAGAAATGTTATTATCACATATACACTTGTGCATTATTTCAATCCTACATTTGTAAATTTATAACACGAATTTAATTGTTTGTTTTTTAATGAACTTTGATTTTTCAATAAATATTTTAATGTGTTTGTATAAACTTAATTAATAAGAAGTAATAAAAAATATTTAAAAAAATCTTTTTGGATCAACCAACGCAAGCTAGGGGCAGGAATTGGTGACACTACCCCGACTTGAAGGGAAGGGGCAACAGAGTAGGCCAACAGGGGTGGGTCATACCCCCGACCATTTTACATCACTATTCTTGTGTTGTTGACGCAATGCCAATTAATTCAATCACGGAGAGAGTTCGGAAACGCAAAGACAGTGGACTCATCGTGGTGGCTCATAGTTTGAACCACCAATCCATCCCTTCAGCATAAAAATGTGGGTCCTAGCTTAGAGCTTCTCTCTTTTCAACGAGTCTGAAGCATTTGAGACTTAAAATTGTTTTCCTGAATACTACTACTACGTAATTAAAATGATGTTTTAAATTATTTTTTGTTTTCTTTTAGAACATAATCAGAAAAACAATATCATTTCATTCGTAATTTCTACACCTTGCTTGAATATTTTTTTCTCTTACATACATATGTATCATATCTCACAGGGATTTGGGGACATTTGAAAATACAATTTTTAAAAACTTATAATGTTTTTTATCACAAATTAGGAGTTACAATTTTTAATGTGTTCGATAAATCAAGTAATGATTTTTGATACTTCTAAGCATTTGATAAAATTTTTAACAACTTTGATATTTTTTAGTAATTTTAAATAATTTTTGATAATTTTTAACAACTTTTAATAATTTTGAGTTGAAAAATTACTATCACAGAACACAAAAGTAATAAAATTTGTTATTTTACCAAGCACTCAATGAACAAAACTTGATATTTTTTTAACTAAAAATTTTACTGCCAAACGCTTGCTGTAAGAGTTACGAACAAAAGAAATAACAAAGAGGACATCTTCTGCATGCACGCGCATCATTGCTCTGAGGACTTTCTTAGGAAGCGAAAATTACACAAGTTTAGTCCACAAGTACCATGTCACATAAAAACAATTGTAATCATAGAGGGTTTCATTGAAATGTTCTTTAGGCAAAAATTACAACTGATTTTGATTGTTACTTCTAGGAGTGCCAAATAATTGCTCCTTACGTAACATATACTACGGTCCCATTTGGAAAACCAAGTTGACTTCTCAAACTTTCACTTACTCAACGGTTTAGTATTTTGCTAAAATGACCAAATTTATTCTCCTAAATTTTAAACTTCTTTTAAATCATTAATGATAAAAATATCAAATTAAAAAAAAAGGTTAAAAATTTTAATTTTTTTTTTCCCATACAAAAGAAGGCTAAATTTTTACTAATTCGATACTTGCCAGCTTATAAATTAAAAAAAAAAATACAAAAAAATCAACTAGCCTTCCTTCTTCCTAAACCAAGCCTAAAAAGCAAACCACGTTGATAAAAACAGAAAAACTGTCAAATGAAGGAGCTAAAATGTCTAAACGTACAAAAAAACATGATACTTACAGCGAGTCTTATTGCGGGAGAGGAGAAAAATTAACTGCTTATATTTTAAATTTTTTAACTACAAAGCATGGTATATCCATAGTAATTTTGGCAATTGTTGGATGACCAAGTCTCCTCATAGTTCCCACACAGCTCCGTCCTGGACAGAAACTAGCCAAAAATGAAATAAGTAAGAAAAAAATAACACTACACAATCAGAAAAACCGATTAAATAAAGTAATTAGAATTTAAATAGAACACTTACGAATCTATCAATTAAAAATAATAAACAGAGAATCTAACGAAAAATAATAAACATAGAAATTACTTTTATTATAATTTTTCCACTGGTCTATCACTTTTTAGTATATTTTTCTAACTCAATAGCATCTTGCTGAAAATATTAAACAGCATCAAAGATGGAGAGCGAGATCAAAAGCTTGATCGACTAATGGATTTCTATACATGTCATTTTGAGGGAAAAATAAGCAAACATGATTGTTCATTTCAACAGTTATCATATGAACAGACACCTGTTGTAAAGAGAAACAACCGTTCTTTGAACAGAGGAATTGAACACCCTATTCTGTTTTGGAACCACAAATCCTTATTCCAAATAGATTCCCTCGTACAAACCACCATTCAAAAATCTCTTTTTTATCTATTTGATGCATTTCAAGATCACACAATGCTGCATGAACAATTGGCATGAGTACGAATGTTATTCTTGTAACTGGTGATATTTAATAGTAAAAAAAATTCGTAGGAATGTCTAAAAACCCCACAGAATGCTGATCAGATAATGGAATGCAAAGCTTAAAAGTATGAAATATGCCAACCTGCCCATCTAATCATTAAGCCAGCCTGATGAGTTCTGATGCGAGAAGGGTCGATAGGGACCTGGAGCAAATCCGAATGTGTCCACTCGATATCCAGGTTGCGAAGCATGAGGATCAGGGATACCATTTCTACTTGCCATAGGTGGCTCACCACCTAAAGTGTTCATCCTTGTAGGGTTTAGCTCATCCAGACGTGGAGCATATCGTTGCATTGCAGATGAAGAATTCATCACAGATGAGTTCATCAATCCGTAAGGTGAGTTTGCTGCTGAAGACCTCGTATAACTGTAAGATGATGAAAACCCCGGATCTTGGCCCGCAAAATACGGGCTTCGTTGATTGAAAGAATCAGGAAACTGTTGGCCATAATGCCGAGATCTCATTGCTGACTCCCTCGCATATGTATCTTCCATCTCGCTGGCATACGATCTATATCCATGGGCATCAGTGGTTGACCTCTGGTAGCCTGCAGCAAACGGTTCATCTGTGTTCCTGATCCCATAATTAGGAATAGGACTGGCTGCTGTGTTCTCCCTCTGATAGCCTGCAGCAAACGGTTCATCTGTGTTCCTGATCCCATAATTAGGAATAGGACTGGCCGCTGTGCTCTCCCTCTGGTAGCCTGCAAAATGTTCATCTGCTGTACTGATCCCATAATTAGGATTAGGACTTGCTGCTCTCGGCCATCTGTTGTTGTTAACAGCTGAATAAGACTCCTCGCCATTCAATCTGAGTGTCCTAGCACTGTCATCACCATGAGCCTCACCATGTCCTGTTCGAAAGTGTGAATGTGACCCGGTTGCAGTGCGGTTGAAATGTTTATTGCTTTCCTTACTAACATCCATGTGTGAGGGTGCCTCTAGAGGTCTGGATGAATGGGACTCCGGTGATCTGCTACCAGTTGCATTGGCTGGGGAGCGGTGAGGGAATCTGTCATACCTTTCGCTTACTAAAGAACTTCGTCCTCTCTCGTGGTCTTTTGGTGCCTCGTCTAATCCTATCCCATGCCTTCCTTTATCTCTGTCTTTTTGTGATGCCTCATCTAATCCTCTCCCGTGCTTTCCTCTATCAAGCCTCTGGTTCTTAGAACCCTTATTAGATTGATTTTTCCCACACCCCTGCTTTCCTTTCTCTGCTTCTTTTTGGGATGCCTCATCTAATTCTCGCCCGTGCTTACGTTTACCATGCCTCTGGTTCTCGGAATCCTTATTCGATTGATTTTCCCCACAGCTATAGTTCCTGGGGACTTCTCTGTCATGATTATCAGAAGGGAAACCTTCTTTATGGTTTTCAGGCACACTTGCTCCTCTTTCTTGAGCCTCTTCACGTACTTCATTTTGAAGAGGACCAGCATCGATTGACATGGAAGTTTGAAGGTTAAGTTCACGATCTTCCATTGGATAATCAGAAATCAGTGATTTGTTGTGATCTTCTGAATGTGACCCTTGTCGTACCCTGGAGAAGTGTCCATGCTGTTTAGCAATTGACTTGTGTCTATCAGTCCAATCAGGGCGACTCCAAAGATAGAGCGGTGGTGGATTCACATTCCAATCCTCCATTTGGTTGTCATTTACATCAACAGATCCAGGTAAATAAAAGGACTGAAGGAAGAAAACACGAAAAGTCATCAATTCACACTTGCATAACAATGGTTTACAGATACAATTCAACCACAATACCATGCAGAGTCTTTATTTTTACCTTGCCAGCAAGCAACTCATCATCCTCCCAGATGAGATCATAATGATTTTTCTTTTTATCCAACCTAAAAGGCAAGAGGAGGAAAAAGAGATGAGACAACGCGACAACAGAAATGTGAAGCAGAAAGTAGGCAAGTACCTTTCTGTCTCTTGGGGAACAATTAGGATAAGGAGCTTTGGCTTAAACTCAAGTGCCTTATCAATAAACTTATTTGCAAGGGCAGCATTTACACCGAAAGGAGGATTTAGACCCATGATCTATTCAAGAAACAATAAAACAAAAGACTCTGTCAATTGATTGTTCAATTATCTTTGCATATTAAACTAAAGGCAACGTCATGCTTACCAATTGTGACCCTGTTGGCAATTCTTTCGGACGGACACTCATCCAATCCCTCCTCTCAAACTTAAAATCATTCTGTGTAAAAAATAAATAATTAATAAAAGAAAGAAAAAAGGTATTGACCATCACCAAAAACGACAGCGAGATAAAACTGGAGGGGAACAT
>QLOD02000030.1:3422221-3441256 GCA_003260245.2 Sideroxylon spinosum | reverse complement strand
TTAGAAAAAAATAAGATCAACCAACACCAGTAAAACACCAAATATACCCACTAATATCTATTTATTTTACATTGCACCCATCCAAGCATACAAAAGTCTGAAAATAACTGGCTATGAGTGAGAGAAAAGATTGCCAAGATAAGCACAACCTGAAGTAATTAAAGATCCAAAAGGAAGCCTATATCAAAACTATCATTGAAATGTAACAAACAGATCTAAAACAAGTGGAAGATTGGTCGCCAAAATCGTATGCAGGAATATTCCCATCAAATATATATATATATATATATATCTGTCACAAGAACAAAATTTTCCACTGTTTTCATTTAAGATGAAGGGGATAAGAATATCTGAGACTGGAAACTTATGACTTATTACCAATAACCTTAACTTGTAATCATACTTATATTTTATTGACATCCTACAGTTCTAATCTTACAACAAATAATTTATACGTTCATCAAATCAACAGCAAGTGATCAACACCATGAATCAATAAATAACATGTGGAATTAAATTTATTAAGCGGGGGAGATCACATTTTACTCAGCTTTAGCAATTTTCACTTCACCCCCAAGTAAACGTCATTTTTTGGTAATCCTGGTGAAAGGATATTTTTCCATTTGATATTCTGTGTTAATTCTGTTAATAATTTCACATCAGTTATAACTATGAGGTTTAAGTGTTACATTTCAAGAGAATACAGATTATGAATGGTTATTGAATTTTGAGAATCTCATTAAAAGACTAACCAAACCAAACCAAGCCTTTTCCCACTAGGTGGGGTCGGCGCTATCGATTTGACGACGCCAATCAAATATGTTTAAGACCATATACTCCGTTAGATCCATGTAACCAAGGTTATGTTAATCTCATTGAAAGACTAATATAGAGAATTCAAAAGCTGTTCATACAACTTGAAATAAAATGGAAAAATGCAACTTAGTCAAATAAATTGTTTAAAGACACTGAAAATGGCAGACATTTAAAAACCAAATGAAATGAACAAACACCCTGATATAAAAATAAATAAATAAATCTAATGCATTGGATCTATATCAAGAATGTTGCATCAAGTAAAGTCACATGCGCAACTTCGAGAAATAGCAGTTGGTCAATGACGTACAGCATCAAGCCAAACCCATCAGAACACCAATCTGCCTTAGAGCAAGGAAGATTGAAAAAGGTTTTCGTTCCTCATTCTGTGGTCTCCATGAGTTTAACATATAAACTCAAACCCCAAACAAAAATGCCTACTCAGTGAACATTCGGCGTGCAGGAAACTGATCCCTGACCACATTTGGACATTCAACAATTGTTTGAAATGGATAGATTCATATCCCACACAAATTAGCATACTTTAAAGAA
This sequence comes from Sideroxylon spinosum, assembly GCA_003260245.2. Classification (NCBI taxonomy): domain Eukaryota; kingdom Viridiplantae; phylum Streptophyta; class Magnoliopsida; order Ericales; family Sapotaceae; genus Sideroxylon; species Sideroxylon spinosum. The sequence goes on along the minus strand of QLOD02000030.1, from coordinate 3,439,888 downwards.
AATCCACTTATTTCCTTGAAAAGGATCTAAGAGACACGAATGAAACCCAAACTTTTTTTTTTTTTTTTATAAGATGAGCAATGATTATTATCATGAATTCCTAAGCAAGCTTTTACGAATGGTTTTTGAGAAGTAACCACAATAGTTATGTCGGATGCAGTTCGTTATTGTACCCAATATGAATAAGTGGTTCAGTATTTTCATTAGCACGCAATAAAAATGGGTAAGCTTAGTTGGAAAGTTATGCCGGGTCATGTTCTTTTAAGGTGTGTTGTTCGTATGCACCCATATACACATGTATACTTTGAGACCATTTTAATAGTAATTCGAGGCAGAAACAAGTAAAATGAAAGATAATTCTCATAACATGTCCAAATTATAAAATTCCAAATGTCCAAGACAAATGAATAAAACTAATTCAATATTCTAATAAGTAAATAGACTATTATTCCAATATCTCTTTTCTTTTCATTTCTCATAGATGTCAATTAGATTTTTTTTACGAGGTCACGACATTTCACGATCTGGATTGCAAAGCAATTTACCCCCCAAAAAAATAAATAAATAAATAAAATAAATAAAAATCTCACACACACAAAAAAAAAAAAAAAAAAAAAAAGGATAGAAAAAGCAACACATGGAGCTTCATTTGCACAACAGGTACCCAACGAGCTTAAAAACCAGAACTGTGAAAGTGCAGTTTACCTTTGCCTGTAAAATGTCATAGTTTTTGTACAAACAATTCTTCCCTGTCTCATCGAGCTTCTTCTTCATGAGCCAACTGAAATCATTAGCTCCGCAACAGAAGTCAACTATCTGTTGAAAGCAGCAATAAATAATTAGTTACTACAAATTAAGTAGTTGCAAGGAAACCATATTTATAAATATTGTTTTGTACCAGCCAGTAACATCTAACATGCGTTTCATACCAGCAATTGTATCGCCCTATACCAGTGGCCTACCCGCCCATACCCGGATTTTCCAGATCAAACTGGAAAGACCAGGATTTTCCTGATCGTATCAGAATTTCTTCAATGGTATCGCATATTTCAAGTTTTTTATTTTTTTTTATTTTTCGTTTACTAACCATACAAAACCAAGAATGAAAGATGAAATTCTTAGTTTCTCCCCATTCCTTATCCCACTACACATAAATTACTTTTCTCAATCAATATTAACATATTATTTATAACTTGTGTTTTGTAATTAAGTCGTATTTATAACTATTTAAGTGATACATTAAATTTTGTGTAAATACGTCTATTAAATATACAATTTTATATCAACAAATCCGAAATAGTAATCCGAGACACAGGTGCGTATCGTACCAATAACAAAGTCGGTACTCTTTCCAGTATTTACAAATATAGAGAGAGAAAAAAAAAACTATTAAATAACATTTTTTACCCAAGCATCTACAATTTTTTTTTTTTTCACTGAATGATAATTAATGCATACACCTGATAAACCACATGCAAAGTGGCAATACAGCCTACACACCCAAACCACCATCTAGGCATTATCTACAGTTTGGGCTGACATATTTTTAGGAGATTGAATCCTGCCAAACCACTTCTGAATTCAATCCTACCATCCCAGTACCCAATTAGTAGCTTCTACCAACACCCAGAATGGGGGGAAGAAAAGAAATAAAGAAACATAAAAGAGATGGTGAAGGTTTAACCGCAACAATTTAGCATATACAACAAATATTTAGTCACAAATAAATAAGCACTCATCCTTTAGTTATATCACTGTGCACAAATGCAACAGGATCTTCAAACTCAATGATCCAACTTACTCAATAGGTCAAGCTATTCATCAGCAAATTTGCTATTTGCCATGACCACTCTTATTTTGATTATATCTACTTGGATCTAGTTAGGGTCTGCACTACATGAAGAGAATCTATTACAGCCGAAAAAAAAAAAATCAGGCGTCACTTACTTCAGCTATAATCACTTCTTGTGACGATGTGATATACAACATTAAATTTGATTTAAATTTTCCATCATTATGTTCAGTGTTAAAACAACCATGAGGCTCTAAATAATGTGCCAAGACCACTGAGACATAAGTTTCTATTTGCAAAAGTACAAACCCAACCGACAAAAAAAATGATAATAACAAAGCGCCATTTAGAAAAAATGCTCTCACGATAAAACAGGATGCATCAAACTATGCTCAAAAGGAAGTCCCCCAAGGTCCTTTTATATTATTTCTGAAAAGAGTAACTCAATCACAGGTCAATAACATTCCCATGGTCAAACAAAAAGAGCCCATCAAGTGTTCTCTATAAATAGACGAGTTAGGATGGTATCGTGCATAAATACAATAATCATTTGAAGCACAGAAAGGTGAGCACAAATTCTTACCATATCACCATCGGATGCGTAATAGTGGAGCACATCAACAATCTGCACATAAAAAAAAATTTCAGGATTTTAGCATTCAAATAAACTTGACCATAGCAGGCAGTGCTTATCTACACGGAGAGCAATCTAAAGAAAAAGTATAAAGATCATCTAGGAAACAGAACATTCTTGTATCAACTAGAAAAGTGAAAAATTCTTTAATATTCAGAACTATGAGAACTGGCAATATCAGCTTCTGCCCTGCCATTTGGACATGGAAGCATTTTAAGTAAGGCCTTGTTTGTTCTGTTGAAAGATGTAGTAAAAAAAATCTTTAGGAAAAAAAAAAATTACTGTTGTTTGTTTACTTGGAAATGTCTAATTTTAAGAAAAGATATTCCATATTTGTTTTAGAAAATATAGGAAAACAACCGATCAAAAAAAAAAATATATAGGAAAACAACTTCTTAGATTTTTTCCAGAAAGTTGTTTTCCATAAACGGGTGAGTGAATCAATTTTAAACTTATGTAAAACCATCAAGAGATCTATTTAAAATTTTGAATTCAAATAAAATCCTGCGTCCACTTAGTAACTCTCTGGCTGGTACCCAAGGCCATCCATATTATCTTTCCATATTTAATGGTATGAATTAGTGTTATTGATAACTACTGGTGATTTCACCCATACCGTGCAGTTCAACACAGAATCACTACCAATTGAAGTAGAAGCCACTAGTCCAAACCCCATCTATATTGCCTAGCTCCAGGTTCTTGTGGGATACGTTAGCAGCTCCGGGATTAGTCACACCAAAGGTAGGATACCTCCAGATCATATTGGTGATTTTATTGAAAGGGGAAAAAAAAAAAATCAAAATATATTTTTAAGAATTTTTTACCAAACTACTAAAAACTTTGAGAAAAAAGAATTTCCCACGGAGTATTTTTCTAGACAAAAAAAAAAAAAAAAAAAAAACAATTACTAGTTTATTCACTGTAGAAACAAACATGGGTAAGGGAAATTCCTTTTCAAATGATTTAGAAAAAGTGATGAGCAACCCTAATGTCTACAGCTACCATAGTACAATTTAATTAAGTTACTAAATTCAAAGAAACAAATTTAGTTGAATAACCAAAGCATGCCAACTTCATAATTCACTCAAATAAATTCAACCAATCCCTTCCTATTCCTGTAAGTGCTCAAACGTATGCACCACCAATGACCGACTCTCAACTTCAAACAGTTCTTAGCGAGCACTATTCTACAACAAAACAGAATTAGATTCTATCAATCAGCAAAAAAGTATGTGTTTTATGTAAAAAGAAATAAAAAAAATTTACAGTTAGACTTACCTCTTTCAGTTTGTCCACTTTTGTAAAATGGCGTCCAAAAGATGTATACCGCATCCCATAGAGAAATGGTGAAAGATACACCCTTAGTTTATTCTACAGCAATACGAATCAATAAAATCCGCCACATAAGATGTCAAATGCCAATGAAACAGATGGAAAGACAATACTGTGTATTTATAGAATATACTGCATATCGGTGCAATTAACTTCTAGTAAAGAAAAAGAAGAGAGTAATTTTTGCAACCATGAAACGTCATCTCTAATGGGAGCCGGATGTTTCTATAATCTACTGAAACAAATTAATCCAACAGAAACAGCACCTACAATTCCTGGATCATATTAACACTTAATATATTTTGCACATTACTCTCTTTACAGGATAACCATATAAAAGATGGTAAATCGGCCTAACTAAAAGCACAATGGACAATGATCAATGCCACACGGAATATAGAAACATAATTTCTACAGAGATAGTTCCAAGCATGACACTGGACTATCAAACATGAGTAGTTTTCAAATAAGAGGGGCGTGTTAGAATGATTAGATATTATCATATCTAACTGCATCAGTTATGTGATTATCCTTTTATGTTTAGTGACAGCAGTGTCCGGTTGTACATAAATTTATGCTAGGTCTCTCTTCTTTTCTTCTAACTGGTTTATTAGAGATCCTTTCACATCAATAGTAGGCAGAGTGAAATGGGTGATTCTTCCATTCCCAGGTGAAGTTAAGTCTAAAAGATAAACCTCAAAATCTAGGGGGAAATTGAACAACCATAGTAAAATCAACTGAAAAAGAAGTTTAAATAAGAAAGAAAATAATTAACTTCGTTCATATTAGTAAAAGGAAAACCAGTAGAAAAACAAAGAAGGGGAACAGAATAGAAATATAGGTTGCAAGTCAATAATCACCTTCCACCTAATTATCTGGTGGAGAACCCCAGGTTCACACACAGCTTTTGCATCTTCAATACTGCAACCTTCTTCTAGCTTCTGTAAAGCTGCACGAATAGCCTGCACATGCAGACAATGTCAAGTGCAAGACAACTAACAAGGAACCAAACAGAATAATGCCAGTACAACATGTATTTCAGGTCAAGTAGAAGACCCACACAAAGAACTTCACAGAATAATTCCCTTCACAGAATAGTTCCCTTACATCCATCATGTACAACAGATATTAAAATAGATACCTCAACAGAACCCTCCACCTTTCCCATGGTAATTGCCTTATCCACCACATTTTTTGATGAGTAGGCATGAGTTACAGGAACTTTGTGCTTTTCTGTTATCTCTTCTAGTGTTATTGAAGATGAGGCATTTTTCATTAAAGCCAAGATTCTGCATTGCATGAAAGTTGTAAAACAAAACAACCTTTCCAGTCAACAAGAGTAACTAAGAAACTTGCTAAAGCACAATAAATAATTGAAGTCAAAGAGACAATGTAAGGTGACAGATACCTCTGTTTTGAATCATCATCCAGCTGCAGTGAACTGCTTATTTCATTTCCAGCGGACTTATCAGTCGGGGCTTGCTGATATTCACTATCAGGTGCATCCTCTTTCCTGGAGTCAGAACCCTTATTCATCAAGGCATACAACCTTTCACCTAAGGATGCCACACCCTCACCAGTGGTAGGCTTTCTGACTTTTGTAGAAGCAGTTCTGCTTAAAGGCTTTCTAGACACATCCACCAGCTTCTGTTTCTTTGAAGGATCAGGCCTACTTATTCTTCTCTCAATCTTTTTTGAAGAATCACCTTCTCTGATGGTAGAAGATAAACCAGCGAATTTCTGCACTTTCCCAAGAGTGCTCTTTCTGGAACCATCTTCTGAGGCCAGACCTCTCTCCTTTTGCAGCACTTTCCCTCTGCACAAGAGTTGCTGTGATGCTTGTTTTTCGGTTTTTTGTCCATCATCTGGGAACTTTATGTGGTTTCTGATTGGAGTTCCAATTTCATCATCAATACTATGCTTTCTGGTGAAAGGAAAAGGATCAGTGAATATTTGCAAGTCACTGTAGAGGAAGTCAAGAATAAAGACAAGAAACATAAAAGCACCCACAAGCAATATATCAAGATACGATTGGGAATAAGACCATCCCAAGCCCGTTGCACGATCCCCTCATCCTCCAGATCTTCAAAAGCAATCTTCCTAATCAAAAAAAACCAAGCACCAATTAAACCAGTAGTTAAATATAAAACAAAATGGTGGACACAACTTTTTTTTTCCCTTTTTTTTTTTTGTTTTTTTTTTTTTTTAAAGGAAAATGGACAACTTCGCAATACCTAGGCAAGCATTTTCTGTGGTATGCCTTGGGACAACGTCTGCACACAGCGAATTGCAGATCAGGAACCATCTTATTTTCTCCCTGCTTGCAGACAATGCATTTATGGATGGGACATGTGAAAGATTCCCCAGTAGCAATCTTCTTCTGAAGCACTTCTGCATCAGCAGCACTCTCACGGTGGAGCAGCTTGGCAACACAATGTGGATGGTAAAATCGGCCACAGGTTGCAGAAACACAGGCAAAGACCTAAAAAGCATTAAGGAGGCAGAATTTTAAGCATTTCAGATGCATATCCAAAAGCAGTTCCCAATGAAGTGAAGAAAACAAAGAAACACAATTAGCTCTATAAATACAAACTCATTTGCTAATAACAGATTCACATCAAATATGTAAAGAAGTGTTTTTCTACTGAACACCACATAGACAACTAAAGCACTGAGTGGTAAAGAAAACTATCAATTTAAATCCACCATAGATGTAACATTTTGAGATAAGAAAGAAGTTGGCATTATACAGATAATTAAATGTTAAAAAAATAAATTTAAAAAAAATGTGTGATGAAAAAATAGGAAACACCAATGTCTGATAAAGCAAAAATTACTACGGAGCAGAAAAAGGAGAAGCAGAAGAGAACAAGACTAACACAGCTAGATTGTTTTTACTGTGGAGTTTTTAAAAATTAGAAAGAAAGAAGGAAAGAGAGCTGAGAACACAACAAAGGAAGAAGAGGGGAAGGCAACTCCTTAGAAAGGGAAATAAAATAAATAATCAGAAGAGTTGATGAGGAACAGGGAAGACAAACCAAGAACACAATTAAGAATACAAAGGGCAAGTCCAAGCTATCCTCAGAAGCTTCCTAGACACCACAATAAAATTTAACATACCAATCCAGATAAACCAGGAATAATGCCAGAAAAAATAAGGCTGAAAGGTAACTGTGCGATGGTTACCTTACAAAAAATGGGGGAAAAAAAAAAAAAAAAAAGTTATGCGACAAAGCATTGTCCAAAATGACTTCACAAGAAGCGTCCTGAGGGATCGTTTGATTCATCTCTAGGTAGAATAATTACTCATCTCTATTTCAAATTATCAATTCAAAATCATCCCAAAAGATTCTTCTAGGTGCAACTTTTACAAATTACTTAGTGAGAAAAAGTTACCTTAGAAACACTTTTTCTTTATGAATTTCCTACAATTTTAATAATAGAACCTAATCTTAACCAACAAGTCGTCTGTAAAACTCAATGCAGTAAATAAATAGTCAATGCTAAAAATAGTTCAAATTTCGAGAAAGAACACACCTCTGCACCAGATAATTTATCTGAAGAGCCTAATTCCCCACAAGCGAAGCACTGGTGCTGCTTGTATTGACAATTCTTGCAGAAAAAATTCTGTATTGCCTGCAAAATATATACAGGAACCTAAAAAGCCTGCAAAACATCTATCAACAGAATAAACCAACTAGAACAATGCAAATCATCAGGTAGAAACAAAAGAATAGCATACTTCTACTTGTTCATCAGAATAGCCAAGAGATTCACACGAGGATTCATAACCAGCTTCTATGGTAGCATGGAATGATCTCATGCACCTTCCTTCACAACTGTATGAGATCCAAAATCACATCAGAAATTTCTTTAATTGTTTAAACATTAAAAATGGAAGCTACTTACAACAAGAGTCAAAGAAAATATATATGTATAAAAAGCAGCATAGTGCAAGAGGGTGCTGCATATGCAGGGTCCAAGGAGAAGTAATGTACACAATTTTAGACCCAGTAAATGAGGAACTTTCTCCGAGTATTAAACACAGCAACCTTACCATAATCAAAGAACATACATATGCAAAACCTTCATTAAACTACATAATATAAAAGAATTATTCATTCTTACCTTGGTAACCAAAATAAAAAATAAAAAAGTGGCAGACCATATTAATTTCATTTGCGACGAAAAATTGTAAATCCCACCATAAAAATGGTAAATGAGAATTGCTACATTAAATATCAGCATGCAATTCTTTTATGCACGCAAACACTATCGAGCCCTATTTCCTATGATATGTAAACACCTTAGGCCAAGACAGTAACCCAAGCCTCCTAAACTCATATGTTCTCATAAAAAGCTTATGCATTTAAAACCCAATGCGTACCTCACAGTTTCATGTTATCTTTCAACCAGAAGGTGCCTTACGGAGTTAACAAAGCATTCATAGTTCTGTCTACCTTTTCAAATGATAGTATAATGGGGACTCAAATTAAGCCATCCACATGAGAGTAACATTTATGGCCCAGATATTGCTGATATAAGAACAATACGTTAATTGGCAAAGATGGTAAAGGGAGTTAGGTGGGTAAGTCTCAGTTTCAAAACTTGTAAGTAAAGAAATAATAAAGAAATAAATATTTCGTAAAAGAATCAGGTTTGAGGCCAATAAATTTAGATAAAAAGAAAACTGAATATAATTTGTATACATAAATATTGTTGACAATGATATGCATTCAAAGAGAATCAATTTTCAAATTTATATAACTAAAATATTATTTATTAGGGGAAGGGGGTTAGAATGACTAGAACCCATGACCTTGGTCTAGGTGCAGGTTTATTTTTCCACTAGAAATAACCCTCTAGTCTGCATTTAGAAATGACAGCAACATTGCAATCCTGCAAATGCTAAAAGATCTGGACAAAAGTGAGGCAATAGAATTTTTTTTTTTTTTTTTTTGGGTGCATTTCTACCGTGAAAGTTTCAAAGCTAGATAATGTATGCAGCTAAGGGGCTTTAGCATGGGATCCTCTTTCTCCCTTATTATTCATTCTGGAATGGAATCCTTTAGCAATTTACTACGGTGTACATGGAGATTTCAACGAGTGGTCAGCAATCGGACGACATAGATCCAATAGAGACTCCATTGCTTCAATGGGGATAATCATTTGCATTTGGGTCATCTAAGGTATTTTGATGTGTTCTATGGCAACATTTGGCCTTTGTGTTAATTTTGACAAATCAGAGCTAATTCCAATAAAAAGATTCAATGCATGGATAGTTTGTCTATAATCATACGTTTGTGAGCAAGGGTCTTTACCTTCATCATATTTTCCTCTGATAAGACAAATTTAGTTTGGGCCAGGGTTATTGTAAACTTCTGAAAGGGACTCGTGGGTTGGAAGAAAATTCCCCCCTCCAAGGAAACCAAAGTTACACTCATCCCGACTACTTTGTTTTGCATACCAACACACTCTGTGTCAATTCTTTCAATTTTAATGGTAGCAGAGAAGAGGCTTAAGAAATTGCAAAGATATTTGCTGTAGAAGGCAACTAAGGATAAGTTCAAGTATCATTTAGTGAGCATTTAGCACGTTGAGATATAGTATATCAACCGATTAAAGAGGGGAGGGCAATGGCATTCATAGATTTAGAATTTTTAATGAACCCTGTTTGGTAAATGGTTGTGGAGATATACATGCAAGAGGGATAGCTTATGAAGGGTGATGGTGTCTATTTAGTATAGTAGTAACTACATTGACTAGGGTGAATAAAACCCACTGGGTTTGATTGAAAAGACTTTTTGAGATTTAGCTCAATGGAGGTTGGAAAAATTAATCAAGTAAGGTTTAAGAGTGACCATTAGGTTGGCAACAGTTGTTTAAAGGATGTGTTTCTATATAATTTTGTCTTGGTGATGAGCAAGGAGATTGCCATTTGAGGACTATAACCGTGGAGAGTGGAAATGTAACAAGGAACCTTTGTCTAATAAGAGATATCTAGGATCTTGTGCTGGATGGTTATAGCAATCTCATAACATTATTACACCCTCAAAAGGGAATTTCTTTTTTTTTTTTTTTTTTTTCCCTTTTTGGTTGCGCTGTTAAAATTATAAGTACTTAACAGAATCCTGATATTTTTTTAAGTATTTTCCAGAATACTACTAATGTGGAAAACACCCTTTCAAAGGGTGCCTTCATGAAATTTTTTTGCGAGAAAGTCTTTAGAAGATATGTATATCTATATTTTGCATGATGTATATCTATATTTTGCATTTATATATATATATATATGTATCCTTAAAGAGAAGAATGGTTGTCACAGAGTTTTTTTAGTAAGAGAAAGAAACTATTTTTGTTTGGAATTCTGTATGGAGTCGGAAACGTTATTCCTTCGGCTTGAAGTAGTAAGCATGGGGTTGGATTCAGATCTTAAGAAAGATTTTCTCACATTTATTCAGGAATTTTTTGCCCCTTCTATTTTTTTTAAATTAAATTGCTTTGTTGGTAGATTTTAAGAGGTTTTCTCAAATTTAAATTTTTTTTAATTTATTTAATTGCTTCAAATTCCTTCATTTAAGATTCATACTTATCCAAAGAAAACTTTAATAATAAATGTAAATGGATTAAAATACAATAAAAATTACATATACTTGTTGCAAATAAATAAATTAGAAGGCATTTATATACCATTATAGTCTTGAGTTATATATATATATATATATATAATAAGCTTATCATACTAATATACTAAAACTAGAGGAAGGGCTGATGGACACGTATTTCACGAGAAATTGACATGTGGCAGGTAGACTTGGGCAGAACAAGGAAAGAGCTCGCGTGGGTGGTGATGTTAGAGAGGCATGTGTGAAGCAACTTAGCCCACATGGACCACAGGATGATTAGTTGACTTTTGAAGGGATAATTACATCTGCTTCATGCAGTTATGAGTGCAGGTAAATTAACTATACTAGCAAAAATTCGGCGATTTGCAGAGGTATTTATAATGTAATTAAGCTTTATACCATTAAAAATTTGAGCATAGACAATATGTATTATTAATTATCATAAATTTAAAATTTAACTAATAACTAAATTTGAATAACATCAAATTGCCACAATATATACCTTTAATAAATCATCAAATTTCAAGCATATAATGAGAACTTAGTAATACGTGTCAACTGAGTACACACACTCACCAATAATATATATTATTCAAGAAGAAGATGACTTAGCAAAAACAAAAAAATATAAAAACAAGTGTCAATAGTGAATGTTCATAAAAGTTTTGAATATGTGAAAAATAAAATAAAGTTATTTGTCTAAATTTATTATTATCAAACTCTATTAAGCCAAGTCAATAACTCACCATTTAATGTAAAATGACATTCAATGTTCAAACATTACAAAAATTAAAAAAATAAAAAATCTTTTAGTTTGTTAATGAAAACATATACACCAGTTATCCGTTTAAGAAATAACCTTAAGACTCCAAAAAATAATAAAATGAACCATAATAAATTTACTAACAAACATTAAAAACAATATAATAAAAAATAAAACACAAAAACAAAAGTGAGAGAAACACAAAAAAAAAAAAAAGTAGGAACACGTGTAAATGTTCATTGCTTTGGCGTGTAGCATTGGAAGGAGATGTGTATTAAATAGAAATCACAAAAAATAATACAACTGTCCCAGCCCATATTATGACTTTCAAATTAAAATTTCAGAATCAAAATAAGAATATGCTTGCTAGATGTTGTCTAACATTTCAGTTGGACCCAAAATCAAGAAGCAAACATGTACAACCGCAGCAACACGCGGGCTACTTGGCTAGTACATAAAAATAAATTTAACTATTAACAAGTGCAATTTTTCTTTGCATATGATTCTTCTTCCAAGGGGTAATAATAATTGAATTTAATTCTCTTAGGAGGCAAGCTAAGAAATTGGAAAACACTAGGACCAACAAAACCAATTTAATCAAAAAAAGGGACAAAAAAACACTCAATAAATGCAAGAAAATATATCTTATAATCTAAATCCAACTCCATGCTTACTACTTAAAGCCAAATGAATAACAACTCCATACAAATATCCAAAAGAAATTCATCTCTTTCCTTCTCTAAAAAAAAACTCTAACCACCATTCCTCCATGAAAGAACATATATATATAAGCACACAAAATATAGATATACAGATAGCATTCTAAAAATGCTCTTTCAAATATTGTTTTCTAAAGGCTCTCTTTGAAATTGTGTTTTCTACGTTAACAGTATTCTGGAACATACTTGAAAAACATCAATATTCTACTAAGGGTGTGTTTGGAGTGATAAAAAGTGAGATAAAATGTAGATTCATAATACATGCAGTGAGATAGAAAATAGATAAGTTTCAGAGGTTTTTTGGATGCAGAAAATAGATAAGTTTCAGAGTTTTTTTGGATGCGAAACGCACCCTAAATACCTATAATTTTAACAGCCTAATGAGAAAAAGAAAAAAAGGGTCTACAAAAGGTGGAGGAAGGACAATTTTAGATGTTAGCTTTCCAAGGCTGGGACATTTGAAATAAAATTGATCCTAAAATCCCTATTGGGTAGTACATAGGTGGACTTCAGGCAAACCCTATGGAAATTTGGTTCCCACCAAAGGTAGCATTGTTTAATTCAAAAAAATATTCTGATCATTGATAACCTTACTACAAAATATGGCAGATTCTTGTTAATTGGTGTTACCCCCGTAAGCATGATGTGAGTCCATTAATCATATTTACGCTCAATGTGATGGACAAGCAAGATATAGGAGTAAGTTTTATTCAAGTTAGGAATACTTTGGTTGTTCCCTGAAAAAACTAAGCAAGTTTATGAGTCTTGGTTCGTTGTGAAGGAACATAAAAGAAGAAAAAAAAAAAAAGTGTGGAAGTTTATCCCATTTTGTTTATCTTAGATCTGAGGGGAGAAACACAAGGTATTTTCAAGGACTTGAATTCCCAATGAATAGTAGGATGAATAGTAATTCTTATCTATTTCAAATAGGTGGACTGCACTATGCTTGTTTTTTATTTATTTATTTATTTTTTGGGTGAACACTTGAACTCTTTTTTGGACTTTTGTATTAGGCGGCATACCCTTGACGCTGACTTTAATTCGATTTCGCTTACTTATCAAAATATGTATATAACACCTCAAAAAATTTAAAAATAAAAATCTCAAAAAAAAAAAAAAAATGAATACCATAAAAGCTCTCCACCGTTGTCACAAATTGCACAAACAGAATCAAACAGGTCCTCTTCTCCTTCATCAGACCCATCATCTTCTTCAATTTCATCTATAATATCATCCTCAACAATAAACCCGGCCATTGATGTAGTTCCAATGTCCTGCAAACCAGCAAACAAACTTTCTCACCACACAATTATTAATCATATATGTACAAATTGTGACAAGGAACAGAGTATAACCTCAATATGAGTTTTCTTCTTCTGGGGTTTCTCCTCAAGAAATGTCACTAAAAACTGCCCAAGTCATAAAGCTTCAACACAAGTGAGCTTATAAACAAAATGGATAGCCCCCTCCCCCCCCAAAAAAAAAGGATGATATATAAAAATCATGTATGCAATTTAAGATGGAAAAATGTTTTAAAAAGATGTCAAATACACAAAAAATGCTATAAATATTATAATATTTACCTAATATTTTTTAGTATTATAATATTCCTATAATATTATATACACATATTACGTTTGTTTATTTATAATATTTTATTCACATATAATATTATAAGTCCACATCATAAAATATTTATAAACATATATTACATAAATCTTATCTTTTATGTAAATGTAGCATATATTACATATTATATTAAGATTTTTTTGATAAGTATTATTGCATTATTATTTTATTAAATATTTCCTGATTCATGATAAAATATACATTATATATCTTATTATAATAAGATATAAAATAATATTAATATAATATCTAACATAATATTATTTATATATCTATAATTTAATTAGATATACAACATATATTGATATAATAAACACCAAATTTAAGCATCTATAAAATAAAATAGAACGATTTTTAAAAATGTCCCTCTCACAAATTAAAATTTAATGATTAAAATTGAGTTTTATTTTTCAACGAATGGCTGAGATCTTTTATAAATAGTACTTCCCCTTAAAACTTTTGTCTCTTTGTCCCACAACGTAAAAACACTACAATATCATTTTTCTTTTAAACTATAAAAGCACTGGAAATGGACATATTTTATTTTAATAAATGTAAAAAACTCATGAGTTCTTGAAAAGGGAACCATCTTCTTGGGTTTTGAAAAAGGCCCCACTTTTTCATGGATTCCAAAAATGAAACCCACTTACTTAAAAATTTAATATAGTTGTTAAATTTGTATATTTCAATTATATTAGTAATTAAATTAAAAATACAAATAAAAAAGAGAATTAAATTAAGAAACACAAATGAATTTAAATAATAATTAGTTTATTTTTTTATAACAACAATTCTTAGTACTGTTAAAATTTAAAAGTAGAAAAAGTATCGAATATTAATTAGATTTGGAGTAGTTATTTTTCTAAATTTATATTTGTCATATTAACTATATTTGTTTTATTTTATAAAACACATATAATTAATAATAATAACATTTTTTATTTGAATTATTTTTATAAAACCAATTAAAAATTTATATTCATCATTCTATTTTTTTTATTTTTACAAATATTTGAATAAATTTAGTCTTTGCGAAGTGATTTTTTTTTTCTAAATTCTAATTTTAATTTTAAATTGATAAGATTGACTATATCTATATAATAAAACACAACAAATTTCAAAAATGTCACTCTTACAAATTAAAATTCAAAGGTTGAGATTGAGTTATATTCTTCAACAAATGACTGAGATCTTTTACAAACTAAAACTTCCCTCAAACTCACACTCAGTTGAATTTAATGATTGATATCTGAAAAGTTGCATTGAGAAAAACAAAAAATAAAAAATAAAAATTTCGAATATTATCTTGCCCAAGTAGAGAGGGAGAGAGGTATAAAAATGTATATATATTTAATTTTCGTTGAGGAGTGTCGTAGTCACAGGTTACTCATTAGTTATGTTATAACGTATAACATAAAAGCGTTGTTATATTTGATTTAACTAAGGGGTAATATAATCAATTTAAACATTTATCCATTTCCGTATGTGTAAACAAACTCAAGATGACACTAGAGAAGTTAATCCAGACACTTATCCCGTAAGCAAACAAGCATTGGAAAGGTATAATTTAATCTAGTATATATAATCATGGGACCACTATCCCATTCCGCGAATAAACATACCCTGGATGTATAAAAGAAATAGACATAATGTATGCCATGCAAAATCAAAATTACTATAATTCTTACAGAGGCTTGCTTCAACCAATCCCCAAAAATGGATCTCACTAGAATATGATTGATGACCCCTCTTACTCTCACACAGAACAAATGCATGGAAGGCTTTGAATTTTACCATTCAAAAGTTTTGCGTATGAGCAGCAAAAAAGGTGACATAATTACTGAGTGCAAAATGATGGCATGGCAACTTTGATGGTAATGGAAAAGCAACTCAACCTTGGATTTTGCTAACGTCTCGTCCGTTCTGACAGCTTCACTGATTAGTGCTGTGTGATCTATCAAATCATTCTCAGAAGGCCTGGCCTCATACAAGCTGTATGAAGTATGGAACTGTCAAAATATGCACTTAAGGCAACAAAATTAAAAGTGTGTAGCCAGAGAATCAAAAATATCTAGCCGCAAACCTGAAAACATTAGACAGGTGATCCCACAAAGATCTCTCAGAAATTTCAGGATTCTTTTTCACAAAGTGCAGACAGTGAACCGTGATCAAGATTGTTCTAATCGTGTCCTCGAAACTCTTCCTAGGCTTTTGAAGCTTGATCCAGTTGTTTTCCTTAGACAGCACAGATATCTCTGGATTCACATTTGAAAGATCAAATTTCCAAGTTGTGACTTGCTTATATATCTTCTGAAGGCCATTGTCAGTCGTCCCATGCAAAAATATCTGTTCTCTCTCACCATCCAGTCCCTCAGCCTCATTCCATTGAACTGGTAACTCTGAAAATGAAATTGGCTCATCTTTTCCATTAACAAAATGGTAGTTTGAGACAGTTTGTGGGACAGCCTCACCCTCATCATCTGAAGACGACATTCCCTTCCCAAATTATACTGCAACAACTACCTGAAAACCTAAACAAGACATGCATGAGATGAAAGTGGACTTGAGACAGAATCAAGAAGCCCTAATTATCACATAGAACAAAACCAAATTATGGTTTAAAAAAAGAAATAAGACATGATATAATGGCAACCCAAAATTTTGCACTACAAAAACAATCATAATTGTTCTTTTCTCTGATTGCTTGCTCAATAACAGCCAGAAAAAAGGAAAACAATTCAGAGCTTCGAATATCAAACTCTATACTTTGTAATAACTAAGAACTACTAGAGACAACACAAGCCCCTGCACAACTTCCAAAGAAAGAGGAAAAAGAAAAAAATATGATCACTTAGAACAGTTGAGGAGGGTTTATTCATTCTTGGTAACCAGAACTGGGAACTTCAGAACTTCCCCTCAGATTTGTCTAATCCCATCCTGATTTACAATAGAAACATAAAGCCATTGGATTTATCCGAAAATAATTCTTAATAAATCTTTGAAAACATATTAAAAAAAAAAAAAGGTTAAAAAAATAATAAGCTCATCCCCCCAACCAACAGAGATTAAATATTTATGAGAGACCAAATAACCAAAAAAACAACAGATACACTAAACTTGTCAGCTTCCAGAACCATTCAATTATTCAATTATGGATAAGCTACAACTAGCTCAAACATAAGCAAATGAAAAAAGGGCAAACCTTTTTCACTCAAAAGAATCCATCCAAGGTTCAATGAATCAAATGCATTATAAGATTCAAAAATAAAAATAATCTAAATTTGCGAAGGCGTTTCGGTATTTACCAAATTGGAAACCACTGGCAAGAAGCGCAGATACAACCTAACTCTAGGAAAAAGACCTACATGATCACACAACTTGAAGCACAAGCTGTTGGAGTTGTGAATCATACTCGCTACACTTAGGCCCTAGAAAATGGCAGATGCCTCAGCAGTTTTGTACAGATTTAACACTTCATGGGAAGCTCGCTGGAAGTCACAGGACGACTGCTCTGATTCACCAGAAAATACCAAAAGGCATGTTCGATGTTTTGGCAGTGCAGGAAACGAGTGAGTTCTCACTGGAAGCTCCCAAGAAGGCCACCCCACGAGCATCGTTCTGGCAGTTTTCTGCACTGCATTTGGAAGCCAAATTCACCTAGAGTTTTATGGCATATATATTTGTATGTATTGTACACTATAAAGTAGTTCAGTTTAGGGTTTTCCAAGACTAGGTCGAGAGAAAAGGTAAGATCAAGGTAATAGAGTTATCTAAGGGTTCTTTAAGATTCTCTCATCTCTCTTTTATAATTTCTTACCCCATTGTTGGAGGTTACACATAATAAAAATGGGTAAATGGGTTCTTTAAGGTTCTCTCATCTCTCTTTTATAATTTCTTACCCCATTGTTGAACGTTATACATAGCAAAAACTCAGTTTTTACCGCATCCATGGCCGTATGTGAATTTCCAAACCATGTAACTCTTGTTCTTCTATAGTCTTCTATTGTCGGTGTTTTCTTGTGTTTGTTTGAACACGAGTATGAACCCAACATGACACCCCGAACTGATACCCCGAGCTGGAGCAACTCCGGCATTAGAATTTTGTTGCGGGTGATTTGTGGGAAACAATTTCACAAATCCTAAACAGCTATAGTTCCTCTGTGATCATGACG